>PVJS01011276.1:37500-46110 GCA_004027185.1 Glis glis | reverse complement strand
CTTAGTGAGGCCCTCCGCAACTTCATGAGACCCGGTTTCAAAATAAAGTATAAAAAATAGGGCCGGGGGTGTAGCGCGGAGGTAGAATGCCCCTGCGTTCAATCCCCGGTACCGCAAAAAAAAAAAAAAAAGAAGAAATACAGCCATCTGTTGGGATCTGAGGGGGACTGGTTCCAGGATCCCACGAGGACACCGAGACCCTCAGATGTTCAAATCCCTTATATGAAATGGCCTAGTATTTGCACAGGCTGTAGGCACATCCTCCCATATATTTTAAATCATCTCTAGACTACTTACAATACCTATAATCTAAATCCATGTAAGTAGTTGTTAGACTGTATTGTTTAGGGAATGATGACAAGAAAAGAAAAAAGTCTGTGCACATTCAGTACAGATGCAATTTTTAAATCTTTTTCTGAATATTTTGAATCTGCAAATGTGGAAGACCTTCTGTGCTAATAAAGTAACAGTGTGTATGTGATATGTAAATCAATGTGCATTTATTGGAAATATGTGCTTCACAATTTTTTTAAGGGTAAGTGCAAGACTAAAAACATGGAATGTTCTGGACCACACTTCATTTAGGTAGAGGTTGTGTAGTAGGTACTCCATATTACTCAGGGAAGGTCATAGAGTTACTAATGCTGTGAGTGTCCTTGTAACATCAAGACCCTTCCAGGTCTCATTCTTTCTCATTGTGAAACACAGGAAATGAAAATAAGCTGTCTAATAGTTAAGCTATTTGAAGCAAGTTTCTTCCTTGGAGGGCGGGGGGAGGTCCTTTAAAATCTACATGGGCCATAAGATTGTAGCCTGGTACCAAAAAGAAGCTGGCCCCATTCTCTGTTGGAGTAGCAGGAGGTCGGCCATTGGGTTGCGAGGTGCTTGGTGGGTGCAGGAGAATGAAGTCTAATGGACAAGCCCCATCCTGGGTGGATCTTTGCTTTCTTCTGATCTTTGCACACAGATTACCCGTGGCCTTTGCTGTCCTCTTAAAAAGCCCTTTTAGACTAAGGAAGATTTAAATAGCATAAAGAGAAAAGGCTGCAAACATCATCAACAAAGCAAAACCACATTGATTTGGAGCCATACTGCAGTATGTACGTTGGAAAAATCTTGATGGTGCAAGAGGCAAAGAGAAAGGTTTCCTGGAAAACTCTTTGACCTAGCAGTGGGTAAATAAGAAAACTGCATCCTCAGTTCTAAGAGAACAAGGCACAGTTTATTTAGTCAAATTATTTTACAACATAGTCTTTATGACAGTTGTCAGCTTAACACTTAATATAGTTTAAAAAAAGTCAACGATTACCTGCAAACTTATATATATTTTAATGTCTAAAAAATATTGCATATATGGAGCAGGAAAATCCCTCGTCTCCACAAGGGAAAGTTTGGTTGTTCTTTACAGAGTTGTGATTATTGCAGTTCTGTTATTTACAAACATTTCCAAAGCATTAAAGATTTAAATGGATTGCTTTTTCTTGTTTTTGCATGCCTGTTAAATAACTGTACCAGTGCTTCTCTTCCCAGTAAGTCAGTGACTTAAACGCCCTGTTTTCATTTCAGCAATAGTCACATTATGCTTTTTAAAAACCAGCTATAAAAACGTACAAATAGCCCAAATGTACAGATTGACAAAAAGATGTACAAATTACATTAAAAAAATAACAATGATTGATTTGATAGTAAAATTGCATTTGTGACCGAGGTCAACTCGTTTATTTATTCTTTTTAATTTTTTAACTATTTATTTTTTAATACTGTGAGATATAGGAAAATAACTCTCCATAATTTATACAGTAAGTTGCCTTCTGATTGGTTGACCCTGGTCGGATGGTCTGACAAACGCACAGCGCTTGCGAATCTGTGTGAGTTAGAAATCCCTATGACTTTTCAAAGTTCTGGGACCCACTGTCATTAAAAAAAAAAAAAAGTTACTTAATTCTCTGTCTTTCAGGAATGTCTGTGTTTGCATATTTGCATTAAAATTTCTTAGTTCATATCTTGACTATTTCTAGAGAGAATGGTCAGTGGAGTACATACGCCCACCAGGAGGGATTTTGCAATGCCCATGGCTTCTTAAATACACACACACACGTATACATGTTCTTTCTTTCGGATTCCAGTTGGGTGAGAACGTCACTGGCCTTAAGCCAGTGTTCCAGTTGCCATCCACTGAATTAGGTCCTCCTAACATAAGATTATAAGCTTCTTGCATCTATTTTTCACTAAGTCTCAAACCAGAACACAACACACATGGTTAAGTCCATGGTTCATTATACATTGAATTCTACAATGATGAGACCCGTGTATTGATATGAAACTGTTTCGGTCATACAAATATAAGGAAAATGTACAGCTTCTTTCTCAGAACCATGGTATACCCATTCCAGTCATCTAAATAGTCAACGCAGGTGATGATAGGAGATTGAGAATCCCAAATGGCATACTGGCCCATGGAATGTTCCATCTCTTTGTTCAGGTAGAGGAAGCAATAGTTACTGACATTAAACAAAATGTTTTTAAAGAACAAATACAAAGGTTCTATCCAACAAGAAAGAACATCCAGTTTTGTTTTCACTTCAAGGTCACCTATGTCCTTTAGAGTCCAAAGTCTCCAGGAAGAGTGGGGGTGGGGCTTTAGCTAGAAGGCCACGGTGGTTAAGCTTCTAGTAGTAGCTGCCTAAGTGTGAAGGCACGTGGGTGTTAGGATGGCGGGGGACGTTGGGGTTGGGGTAGATCCCACCAGTGGGGGAGGTCCAGTATTGTGATGCCGCTCCGAAGAAGCTAGAAGAAGTGACAGGCATGGAGGACGGGTGGGGAGGGACAAAGTTCACCTTCTGTTGATGGGCGTGGTAGGAAGGCATGTAGGAGATATCAGATGGGTACTTGTACATGGACGACTCAGTTGGATGTGGCTGCAGAGCCTGGGCAATGCCGTGGAAGTCAAATTTATAGGCATACCTCTTGCCATGTACTTTGGTCATGATGTTTTTATCATAGTAGTATCGGAGGGCCCGGCTCAGCTTATCATAATTCATGTTGGGCTTGCTTTTCCGCTCTCCCCAGCGCCTGGCCACCTCATCCGGGTCCGTCATTTTGAACTCCCCGTTGGTCCCTTCCCAGGTGATGCAGCTGGCGTTGGCACTGTCGGAGAGCAGCTCGAGGAGGAATTGCCACAGCTGGATCTGCCCGCTTCCTGCAGGCAGTGAGGCAAACGGGAGGAAAGTGTCTCAGCCTGGGGAAGTCAGAGCCTGCTTCCAGAAACACTACAATTCTCCCATCCTTTGTAAGAAACCCTGTTTCCCTCGACACTCCAAATCTCCTTGACACCCCTTCTTGCCATGCTTTGTGAAATAGATGCATAATAATGGTACATGTTTATGGGGTACAGGTTGATATTCCAATGCATGTGTACAATGTGTAATGATCAAATCAGGGTAGTTAGATGCCTATCACCTTATCGTTTAATGAGAACATTAAAAATCTTCTCTTTTACCTAGGTTGTCAAGAAATTTTTGTTGTATAGTGCTCGCTACTAAGACGAGAACATAAACAAGGTTAGATCTTAAGAGAATCTGTCCCAAGGCTTACTAATGAGGTCCTGGCAGTTGCCAACTTGGGCAAGTCACCTCCCTACATACATCCCTTTTGGCAAAAGTTTTGACTTCTATTTTTTTTTTTTTTTTTTTTGGTACTGGAGATTGAACCCCAGGGCATTCTACCTCTGAACTAGACCCCTAGCCCTGTTTTACTTTTTATTTTGAAGCAGGGTCTCGCTAAGTTGCTGAGGGTCTCACTAAATTGCTGAGACTCGTTTCGAACTTGAGATCCTCCTGTCTCAGCCTCTCAAGCACTGGGATTACAGTGTGCGCCACCTTGCTCAGCTGACACTCTTCTTCTATGTAGACTTGAATCACTGTCCTTTCTATTTAATGATGAGGTCCCCCGAGGTATTCCATTAGCATTAAAAAGTGTCAGGGTCACAGAACAGCTGTCAGAGTCATGGGCAGAAGGCTCCTCACAGGCCCTGGGTTGACCAGACGTGGAGTGTTCCCTAGCAGAGTTCCAGCACTTGGCTCTCAGCTCTAAGCTCTATGCAGAAGAACTAGAGCAGACAAGAAAATAATAGGAGGAGGTAGTGGCTCCTTTAGCCTCTGGGCGAGAAGAATCAGGCTTTAGGGAACAGGTAGGCAGTCTTAGCAGTACTTGGATTCCCCCAACAGGAAGACATGTGGGCCTTTTTGTTGCATGGGGCCTGTTAGCTCACAATCCTAGTAGTCTTAGTTAAGGACTCACCTGGGAGTTATTTTTAGTAATGAACCCTTGACACATTGTCAAATGTACTTTATCTGCAACTCATCTCTTTTAGACGGCCAGATAACTCTAGGACACTTTCTTTTTTTGTTGTTGTTTTTTGCTTTTTGCGGTACTGGGGATTGAACCCAGGGGCATTCTACCTCTGAACTACACCCTGAGCCCTATTTTTTTTATTGTTTATTTTGAAACAGGGTCTCACTAAGTTGTGGAGGGCCTCACTAAATAGCTGACCCTGGCAGTGAACCCAGACCCTCCGGTCTCAGCCTCCCAAGTACTGGGATTACAAGCATGCACCACCATGCCCAGTTTAGGACACTTTCTAAAATCAAATGGGAGCTGGGCGCAGTGGTACATGCCTGTAATCACAGTACTTGGGAGGCCAAGACAGGAGACTCGCAGATTCGAGGCCAGCCTCAGCAACTTAGCAAGACCCTTAGCAACTTAGTGAGACCCTGTTTCAAAATAAAAAATGAAATAGGGCTGGAGGTGTAGCTTGGAGGTAGGATTCCCATGGGTTCAATCCCCAGTTTCAAAAATGAAATAAAAAGCCAGGCGTGGTGGCGCACGCTTGTAATCCCAGTACTTTGGGAGGTGGAGACCGGAGGATCCGGGTTCGCGGCAAGCCTCAGCTCTCTCTCTCTCTCTCTCTCTCTCTCTCTCTCTACTTAGTGAGGCCCTCCGCAACTTCGTGAGACCCAGTTTCAAAATAAAGTATAAAGAAATAGGGCCGGAGGTGTAGCGCGGAGGTAGAATGCCCCTGGGTTCAATCCCCAGTACCGCAAAAAAAAAAAAGAGAAATAAAATAAAAAGGAAACATTTTTGAATATTTATTAATTTGTGCCTTTTATGGGAGAGGTAACAGAGAGCTCGTAGGAGTTGTTTCCTTTCTTTTTCCCCCATCTTTCCCTACTGGAACTACTACCTGTGCCATTTACTGCTAATCGAAACCTCAGTGCAGAGATGCAATGCTAATTCGTTTTCCAGAAGCATCCTCAGCTAACCCACATTGCCACCTAGTAACAAGTCCTGACTGGTTGTTTGCACACCCATGTTGAACACCTGAAGGAAGAAGCATGAAGCCTGTGCTACCCCCTGCTCAGTGGTCTGAACATAGGACAGAGGTCTCTGTGCCCTCCCAGAGCTAGAGAACATTCTGGAAAGAAAGGCTTGCTGGCTCAGGTAAACTCACCAGGGTTGGCCAGACGACTGCTGGTGGGGCCCAGGATCTGATATGGATCTAAGGAAACAAAAAAGGAAATTTGCTTCACTGTCATTACAAATAAAAAACCCATTAACAAAACCCCAAGCATGCATAATCTTCAATATCAGAGGAAAGCCCGATTTCAGAAAACTTATTTGAAGACCTCAAAATCTTGGTCATTTTTATAGTCAAAAACATCAATGAATAGCAACAGCCTCATTTTTTTCATATTTGGTTTCTAAAATTTATAGATTATGCTGTCATTACCCAAAACAAAATGGCAGAAAGGTTTGGAAAGGAGCTGACTGATATTTAACCGTACACTGAAGAAGCCGAAGGATAGCTTGTTAAATGGGCTTGAAGAAGGTCTCATGATGGTCGCTGGACTTTAATACTTCTACCTAATACTAAAAACATTACAAAGATCTATTTTCCTGATGGAGCATAAAAACCACATGGCTGGAAACCAAGCTGCTTGGGTTCCAGCCCCAGCTATGTTATAAACTAAATCATTTGTTGGACGATCTCTGGGTTTTAGTTTTCTCATCTGCGAAATGAGTAGGTTGGGCTTTTGACCTCAGCTCCCTTCCAGTCTAACACTCTGTGATTTAAAGCTTGGAAAGGTCAACACTAACCAGAATTCGTAGGCTAGCTATAAAGTCGCCATTCTTAAAATCTTGGTTTACTAAAAGCTTATGTGGTTATTTAGCTATAAAAAGACTTTGCAATATGGGTTTAGGTGAGATTCATCTGATTTTCAGATGAGGAAATCATGGTAGAGAGCTGGGTCTCAACTCGGCCACACTGTCAAATCTTCTGCACAATTTGACCATTTTTACAATTATAATTGCAATTAAAAAATCAATATGATTCTTGAATTTCTCTTTAGAGGTAGGAATTAACTCAAAGAATCTTTAAAGTATTTCGTCTACTTTTTCCTCATCCACACTTTTAGTATAACTAAAATATTCCCAGCAGGTGATGTCTCATTTTCTTGTTGGTGGAGCTTTGAAACTCTACATCTGACTGTGTTTCACAGCTGCAGGTTTATTCTTCACCTTCCTGTGCAATTTTCTCTTGTTTTGTCTGGGGCAGAGATGGAGAACAATGCCCATCCCACAGCAAATGGCTTGTCCATCCCAGGTGTGTCACATAAAGAAGACTGGTGAAGCTAGGGCTTGGACATTACAGCTATCTTAGGATCTAGGAAGGACTTTGTATAGGACCTTTCTCCAGAGGGCAAACTAGGAAGCTGGAGGAGAGCTTCCTGGGAGGGTTTTGGCTCAGGGAGTGGACTGAGCTGAGCTAGGCAGTCAACTCCCTGTTTTGCTGTAAGTATTGAGGTAGGAGTGAGGTAAGCGCAAGGCTGAGGTATTACAGATCTTTAGTCTCCAAGTTCCATTTCAATACTAGAGTCTCCAAGTCCTTAGAAGTTCTGTTTTGTTAAGTACATACCTCACAGATTGAGGGTACTTTTGCATATGTTTTTGTGAAGCATAAAAGGCTTGGACAAGAACGTAGGAATCTGGGGTTATAGCTCTAGTTCTCTCAGACGCCAGCGGAGTCGCTGTCAGCAATCACTTTACCCCTCTGGGTCTCAGCTTCTTTCTTGTACAAAATTAGGCACTGGAACATTTAATCTTTAAGTTTCTTTCACCTCTAATATTTAAAAAGTCTACCTGATTTCACTACCTGTTATTTAATTCACAGATTTATTACCAAGGGAATCAAATATAGACTCTCTTGGAAAGAAGAAAGTGACAACATACGTAGTAGACTTGCCCCTTGGTATACATGGGGGATTGAGCCCAGGCCCCACTTAGGACACCAAAACTCATGGTGCTCAGGTTCTTATATAAAATGGAGTAGTATTTACATAGAACCTACACACATTCTTCTATATATTTTAAATTATCTCTAGATTACTTATAATACCTAATACAATATAAATGCTACATACAAAGTTGTTATACTGTGTTGTTTAGGGAACAATGACAAGAAAAACATTCTGTACGTGTACAGTGTGGATGCAGTTTTTTTTCGGAATATTTGGGGTCTGTGGTTGGTTGAATCCCTGGATGTAGAGCCCACAGATATGGAAGGCCAAGTGTATATTGTCTAAATTCTCCAGAAGTTGACTATGTGGCATCCAGTGCTGCATAAGAAGCAAAGGAAAGATCACAAATCCGGGTGGGGTACCTGGCTGGGGCCGCTGTTCAGTGTTCTTACTCATCGTTTGTGCTCCTCCAAGGGGGGGACCTGCGCAGACGGAAGGAAAGAAGGTAAGTGAGCCATTCTGCCAGAGGGAGGAAAAAAAGCTTGTCTAGCGCCCTCTAGAGGGAGGATACCTGTGCTGCCATTTACCCTCTCTCCACCCACTCAAGTATTTCTTTACTTCTATCAATATTTCTCAAGAATCACTATGTGGGCACTGTTTTTCACTTGGAAGGGTCAACAGCGAGCAAGCAGTTCCTGTAGAACTTACATTTTAACGGGGAAGATAACGCTGTTCTGAATGAATTTTTACAAAGTAAGTCAATAGTATAGCATATCTGCTGGCCTTGGAGCTGTAGAGCTCATTTTATTTTATTTTATTATTTTATTTTATTATTTTATTTTATTTTATTTTATTTTATTTTATTTTATTTTATTTTATTTTATTTTATTTTTTTGCGGTACCGGGGATTGAACCCAGGGGCGTTCTACCTCCGCGCTACACCCCCGGCCCTATTTTTTATACTTTATTTTGAAACCAGGTCTCATGAAATTGCGGAGGGCCTCACTAAGTAGACACAGAGAGAGAGAGAGAGAGAGAGAGAGAGAGAGAGAAAGAGAGAGAGAGCGCTGAGGCTGGCCGCAAACCCGGATCCTCTGGTCTCCGCCTCCCAAAGTACTGGGATTACAAGTGTGTGCCACCACGCCCGGCTTTCTGAGCTCATTTTAAAAATCGGACATTTAGAGAGGTCTTTAATGAGGAGGCAGGCTCACCTGCTCCCTGTGATTGCATGTTCTGTGAGGTCCCCTCTGTGGTATCTCTCTCAAACACCCCCTCCATCCCCATCGCCATGTCCCCGTTTTGGATTCTGTTG
>PVJS01011276.1:0-32500 GCA_004027185.1 Glis glis | reverse complement strand
CCCGCACTGTGTTCTCACTGTGAAGTTAATAGAGCAATAAACAGCCACGGGCCATGCCGTCAGCGCGTCTTCGGCCAAGGAGTGGAGCAGCTAGTGGCGTCGGAGCCACAAAGACCACGGACAGACCCCCTCCCATTTGCTCTTTCATTCCCCTCTGTTTCCCTGGAAAATCCTACCCCTGGCACCTAAATCCACATAGACAGCCTGGGCCCACTTACCAGGGAGTTTAATAACTGGACTCTGTAGGTGCTGGGACTCTTGGGGACATCATTTCAATGAAAGATGAAAATGAAAACCAGTGATTTTTGGAGTAATTCCTGCTCCAAAGACAAAGCATGAAGATGAAAAAGGCCGCGGCCAGGAGCTAAGGTCTGGCACTGCCTTAGGGATTTGAAGAACTGGTGTAGTGTTGCGGATGAAATGAGATACTCAAGCCAACCCTCAGCGCAGTGCCTACTGCAGAGGTGGCCTCAGTAAAAGTTAGCAATCAATGTAAGGATTTGCGCCATTGTTATATATCTAAAAAATACTCAGACTCAGAGAGGCGTTGGCCAGCCTACCAAACACACACAACTTCCTCTTTCCCTTCCCTCTATCCTCTTTACTCTGCTTCTTTTATTTTTTGACTTATTGCCTAACTTCACAAACAATCTGTTTAGCCGGGCATGGTGGCGCATGCTTGTAATCCCAGTACTTGGGAGGCGGAGACCGGAGGATCCGGGTTCGCGGCCAGCCTCAGCTACTTAGTGAGGCCCTCCGCAACTTTGTGAGACATGGTTTCAAAATAAAGGATAAAAACTAGGGCTGGGGATGTAGCTCGGAGGTAGAAAGCCCCTGGGTTCAATCCCCAGTACCGCAAAAAAAAAATAAAAATAAAAATAAAAAAATAAACAATCCATTCATGTTTACTGTTTGTGGTCTGCATCTCCCACCTGAATGCCAGGTCCCCAAAGGGAGCTTTGTTCTCTGATCCATTCAGGCACCAGGGACAGTGCCCAGCCCGCAGCAAACACATGATAAATTTGTTGAGTGGATAAATGAACTGGGCCCGTATTTCTCCTTCTTGCTAAATGGACACCATTCCTTCTATTATTCACTAGCTGAAGAGAATCCAGGGTCCCTACTTTGACTTCTCCTTTCCAGATGAGGTCTTCAGGCCATTTAGGTCCGGGCTGATGAGAAATATATGTCCCCTCTGAATGTATTGAACAAACCTACCTATGTTGAGACAGAGGCTACAAGCTTGTCCCCATGGGGAAGTCAAGGACAGGATGCCACTCATGGAAGTGGCCTACATTTTATTTTATACACAGTCACACATCATATAATAATGTTTCAGTCAACAGTGGACGCCGCTGTCCCATAAAGTCATATCAGCCAGTGACGTCATGGCGTAGTTTGTGTGAGTACGCTCTATCATGTTCACAGTAGGACGAGGTCACCTTGCAATGCATTTACCAGAACATACTCCACTGTTAAGCAGTGCAACGCCATTGCTGAAATGAGGAATCATGGTATTTTTCTTTCCTACTTAAAGTCACACAAGTGAAAACTTAGCAGCGTGGTCAGCTCAGGTACCAGTCGTATAAATGGAAGTATGTCCATAACCAATATGGAAAAGCTGGACCAGGGAGCTAACCCGGCAGCTCACATTCCTGCACAATTTCTCTCCCTCCTGCACCCTGGTTCTGGCTGACTGCATCAGCGCCCAGAGTTCTTGAATGGGGTACGCCCACTCCAAGGAGCAGCAGTGCACCGTAACCATCCCTAATGCAGTGAATGGAGCCTGTGTCCTGAGAGTGACTTCTGAGAAGACAAGCTTGAGGCGGCAGCCAAAGACACAGTGTGCAAAAATGTGCCCATTCCGACCAGCACAGGAGCTGACGACCCTCAGAACCTCTGTGTGGTGGCAGACGGGCTCTATCAGCAGAAAATCACGCCCTGCTTCTGCCAAACTCGCTCTTTACTTTAGTGAAGGCTGACACCCCCTGGCTTTCTGGAGTACAGAGATGACAAATCTCATTGTGATTCCTTCTCAGAGGAGTCACCAAAGGGCTCAGCCTGGGGTTTCTGGTTTCAGGCAGTCCTGAGATCAGTTTTTGCCAAAGCAAAGAGACCTGAGCCTTTCTCTGGAGAGTTGGGGGGGTTGCCAGCTATTGTGGATAATTCAGCCTCCGTGTATGATGGCCCAAACAGTTTCTCCATTATGCAATGCTCAGTGTGGCTGAATTTGACATTAAACGGCTTGTTAGATTCCAGGAGAGCCTCCCGGGGTAGAGAAATATGAACTCGGAGATTTTTTTCCCCCTGCAGATTCCTGTTGGAAGGGAAAGGGTTTTGCTGGGCATGACCCTGGCATAGACACAGCAGTGTTCACTCAGCTTTCTGTGCGAAGCCTTTAAACTGGTCCCGGAAATGTGGCCAAACATCTCACGAAAGCCATTGCATTCAGTCCCGATGCCTACACTTACTATCCAAAGGTCCAGATGTACCAGCTGACACGTGACTCTTCGGCGTGTCATGACCTCACCCCGCAGCCCTCGAGGCAGCGACACCAGCAGCAGCACACAGAAGCCTCTCTCTTCGCTCTTCGTCCTCACTCTCAAGGGCTTGGTGGAAAAGGTGCGTTTTCCCTAGAACTTCTCCAGTTTCTAGTTGCTGCTGAGAAGCTGGGAGTTCCTCAGCCTGTGTATCCTTGAAAAGCCCGGCTTCAAAATGCAGGGTTTTGGCCCAGGAATGGTCAAGGCTGTTCATGCTTAGAGTGGAGCAGGGACCTCCCTGGTAGCCACATCCAGACCTCATTTCTTGAGAGAGAGAAGTTGCCAGAGGAGAATGCTCAAATGAGTGGGGGTCCCCAGCTCCAGAGACTTCAACTGCCAACAAAGAGCCAAACCCACTAGGAAGAAAACACACCCCCAGACGTAGACGGGGAAGAACCCTGTAGTGAGTGATGGCCTGTTGAGCGATCACATAAATTAGGCACCAGAGGAGGATTGGACTAGGTGACCCTCTACGCCACTTTTCCTCTAACAAGCTCTGTCTTTGAGCAGGAGCGGGCTGTACTGGCCACCAACCTACTCAGGTGCTTTGCTTGGGGCTGTCATTCATACTCTGCCCCGCCTGTGAAAGCCTTCTGTGCTTCCTGAACTTTCCAGTGCACACCTTGGGGCCAGCTCCTTGCCTGTGATGGTCTCTGCTCCAGCCCCTGCCCTCAGCCCTGCCAGTAGCTGCACCGGCCCTGACGCCTTCCCCTCTGGCTTCCTGGCCTGGCCTCCCACTGCAAACACAGTGCAAAGGCACCTGGCCCCGAAGCAAGCTGCCATTGTGGAGGTCGCATCAGGGAGGCGTCCTTTCTCTCTGGTGGGCTTCAGGGCTCTTTTGGTGGTTACAACATGGCCTTGCCATCAGCCCTGGGTTCCAGGGTGCTCTGGGTGATGTGGCTCTATCTTTATGACCCTCAAGCTCTACTTCTCTAAAAATCATGAATACCAGGTATGGTATTACACTCCTGTAATCCCAGTACTTGGGAGGCTGAAACAGGAAGGTAGCAGGTTCAAAGACAGCCTCAGGAAGTAGTGAGACTCTCATCAACCTAGTGAGACCCTGTTTCAAAATAAAAATAAAATAGGGCTGGGGGTATAGCTTGGAGGTAGAATGCCCCTGGGGTAAATCCCCAGTACCACAAATGAAAAGAAGGAAAGAAGGAAGGAAGGAAGGAAGAAGAAAGAAAGAACAGGTGGGCTGGGGGTGTAGCTCAGAGGTAGAATTCCCTTGGGTTCAATCCCCAGTACCAATAAATAAATGAATAAATAAATAAATACCATGAATAACAAATGCTTTATAGGGTTGCTATGAGGATAAAATCAGCATTTGACAAAAGGCAATTTAAAATGCACACAATATACATATGGTCTATTCCACCTTGCTTGTACCTCTGCAATGTTTATCTTGGTGAAATGAGGTTTAAAAACTCATCTTGGAAGACCTTAAAGAGGAAGAGAACCACAGGGTCTTAAAGGGGGAAGGACAGTTCCATTTCGTGTTCTAACAGGCTCTGGACCAGTGATTCCCCAACAGGAATAAAGTATGGCTCTTTCAGAGGAAGAGGCAGATTGTCCCAATCCTCCTTTGAGAAACGTGGCCTCAGAGGGCAGAGAGGGACGGTGCCTATGGGCAGCCTGTTGGTATATGAGGCCTGGATGTTACCCAGCCTCCTCCTTCCTCCCTCTCAGCTGTTGAGTCCCAGCCCAGCTGGCCCTGGCACTCAGGGCTGGGCCCTCACTTCGTTTCAATCCATTCTATAAGGGGTCACTCAGCCGTTGCTTCTGTGGCATCTTATATCTCGAAGAGCCACAGAGGAGCTTGGCTTCCACTGAGACCTCAGGAGAGGGAGCTATCCAGGGCAGCCTTTCCCCAAGCTTGGAACTCACAGAAGAAAGGAAAGAAAAAAAAAAAAAAACTTCCTGGATCAGATTTCCTTCGCTCAAAGATCTTGTCCTGGAATCCAAACAGCCCGTCGGCCTCAGAACCGGCCCCGCTGCGTGGAGTATAATGGGGGCAGTGTTTAAGGCATTATATGTGCAGAGGGAAAAAGGCATATGAGCAGAATGCCTGGAAGAAATGGATGGTTTTTAAATATGAAAGTTTGGAGAGGTAAGTGGTGAGCGTGCCAGGCACGGCGGCTGCTGTCACGCGAGGCGCCCTGTTAGAGGCGGGTCCTTCTTTTACTGCACCTCTCCCCTGGACTCTGTGTCCAAATGACACAGATGTCTGAATGAGCTACTTATTTTGATAAGACCTCAAAGTGGGATTTTTCAGGCCAGTCTTATGTGGAAAGGCAATTCATACTGACTAGATTGCCTGGGTGTTTGCCAAAACTCCCCTCCGCACTGGGCCATGGGGAAGCAGCTAAACTGCGGACTTCTTTGGTTAGATTTGCTTTAGGTTTAAGAGGATTCCAGGTAGGAAAAAGAAAACACGACAGTTCACTTAGGTGACCAGACTTGAGAATAAACAAGAGGCAGTCCAGCCGAGCGTAGTGGCACGTGCCTGTCATCTCAGTATTTGGGAGGCTGAGACAGGAGGATCGCAGGTTCGAGACTAGCTTCAAAAACTTAAAGAGAAAACTCTCAGCAACCTAGCAAGACCCTGTTTCAAAACAAAAGATAAAAAGGATGAGGGGTGTAGCTCAGAGGTAGAATGCTCCTGGGTTCAATCCCCAGTACCACTACGTAGATAGATAGATAATAAATAAATAAATAAGAGAGGCAGTCCATGTGCCCTCTGCCCTGCAGAGCCCTATTTACTCCCTGCTCCCTGTTGAAGTCTTCAGGGCGAGGCCGTCCTCCCACTTCTGAGCCATGCAGAGTCCGGTCTTGCGTCTGCCTCACATTCAGCTTTTGTATCCTTTTCTTTCAAAGTTCTATATGTCTGTCTCACTGGCCAGTTGTCTCACATTTATCGTCCCTGTCTTGCCAAGCCTTCCAATGACGTTCTTCTATACTTACCTTCCTTGCTAGAAGGACTGTATCTTAACCTTTGTTTTCCCCCAAAACTAGTTCTTGCCACCCTGACAATATATGGATTGGGTTTAATTCAGATATCCCACCACATATTCATTCATTCATTCATTCATTCATTCATTTATTCATTCATTCAAAGTTTCATTGACTGTTGCTATGGTGCCAGATATGTGTATGTGCTGAAAATATGATGATGGCTAGACAAACATCCTTCCTCTGTGAACTTACATTCAACAAATAGTAAACAACACGGTAGACTAGAAGGTGGTGAGTGTTAACGGAGAAAAGCGATCCAGGAGTGGGGAGTAGGCAGGACTGGGGTGCAAGGGCCTCATTGAAAATGTATAATTTGGGCAAAGACTTGGTCTGTCTGACATGCTAAGAATAGAGTCTCATGGTTTCCTCATTTTCTATTGAAATGTGCCTGGACTGTCCTACATTGATCTCAAAGTCCCATGGAAAGTCAGTGGGACTTTATATTATAATAATATATTATTATAGTTATAATATATAACTTTATATTATAAAGTTCTGTATATTAGTTCTTTATCTAGTGAGAATTGCTGTATGTTGGAGGAGAGTAAAATTAGCTACATAGCTCACAGCATCTCTTCGATGTTTCGACGAGGGATAATGAAAGGTGAGATAGGCCCAGTCCATTAAACAGTCAACCAATTTCTGAAGATTTAGAATCAGGGTGATTTCCCAGGCTGTGGTCTTGGATTCGCATTGATTTAGGATTGCCAGACACTTCCTAGGATTTGCCTTCTGACTTGTGGCTGAAGCGGCGTGCAGGAAGGGACAAGCCTTGGGGTCGGGGTGGGGAAGCTGGCAGGTTCGTTCACCCTGAAGGAGTACGTAGTTGTTTAGTGGCCTGCAGGTGGGCAGGAAATGCAGGAGGCCCGAGTTCTGCAGCCACTGGTCAGACAGAAGCAGAGTAGTTAAGAGAAAAAGACCCGTCCATTCTTGGTAGGGAGAATGTGGTCTCACTTATTATATCATAGAATCGGAGGCTCTGTTTCAGACTGTAAGGGACCTCAGACATTATCTAAACCAGACATGCAAATTAGCACAGGCCTGGAGGCCCAAAGCCTGAGAGAAAGCACATGTGGCCATGTAAGAATTTTAATAGAAATTGAAAATATGACCCACAGCATTCAAACTGCCTTTTTCTAAACTCCTCTAGGATATTGGGCAGGACTGATAGTTACTTTTTAGGGAGGTCAAAGAATTTTTAGGCTCAAAGATTTTTCAGACTTATACCAGGAGTGATTTTCAACTCTTTGGAAGTGTGGTACTTACATCTTATCAAGCACAGCACCATTTGTGGTGTTAGTAAGGGCTCTTAAAGATCTTCATGGGAAGGAATTCCATTATTTCTCTTTAGCCCATTCCAAACAGAGCAACAGCTCATGGTAAAGGGACAACTCCAGATTGGAGGGCAGCACTCCTGTCTGCCTTCCGTCTTGTCAGTTATGTGCTGTATGAAGTTGGCCAAATGACTTGACCCCTCTGAGCCTCACCCATGAAAAGTACGTACTTGGGGAAAGCAACTGATTATTTCTAATTTCTTGGGGGGGGGTACTGGGAATTAAACCCAGAGCATTCTACCTTCAAGCTACACCCCCAGCCCTTTTTATTTTATTTATTTTTTAAATTTTGAAACAGTGTCTCACTAAGTTGCTAAGGATCTTGCTAAGTTGCTGAGTCTGGCCTTGAACCGGATCCTCCTGTCTCAGCCTCCTGAGTATTGGGATTACAGGTGTGCGCCCCCACACCTGGTGATTATTCCTAAATTTAAGAGTTTGTAAAAGCAAATAGCACATTTAGTCCTCATGGGATCTCTGGGGAATAAATAAGATCATGCCTCTGAAAATTCTTTATATGCTCCAAAGTATCATATAATGTAGCTACTATTCTTTTCCAGAGTTTCATTCATGGTAAATATGAAGTTAATCTTGTGCCAGCCAAAGCTAATTTCTTCTTTCTTTCTTTAATGGAGCAGAGGACGGAGGAACTATTTAATTAAATGGACAAACAGTAGATTTTTCCCTGTGAATCCATCAACTGTCAGGGGTGTGTACTGAATATCTATGGGGCTGGAAGAAGGGATACGGGCAAAACTCATGACTAAAGACCACAAGGCAGTCTGTAGTCAGGTCCATATGTAGCTGTGAATGCGGGGGCTTCAGAGAAGGGACTGTGGTCTGAGGAGGAAGAAAAACGTGCCCAGAAGCTCGTGGGAGTGAATTGAGCATGGAAGGGGTATTGGATTTTGACAAATAAAGTAATTGTCCCACCGAATGCCATCATCTTCTCTTCGGGTCATGCCTGACAAGAATTCAAACTTTCTCGGACTTCTCGATCCTCACGTGTGGGGCTTACAGATCCCCAAAACCAGAGAGGGGAAGCTCATTCGCTTCGGGTTAGTGTAGCCCCAGCACTTCCTCCTCGAGACCGCATCTCCTCTCACTGGGGTATTTCATGAGAAATAAGCTCTTTATTATCTCACACTTCGACTTCTCTGAACAGGGAGTATTGTTACATCACTAAAAAGGGCTTAGGAAGGGTTTTGATATGAAAATATCAAGTGATGCTACTTATCCCTTGGTTAATCACGGGAAGATCCCCCATACCCTGCACCTCTGACTGGCCCGCAGGACCTCCTCTGTCTCCCTCTCTCTCTCTTCAGATAGATAGATAATAGATGATAGATACATAAATAGATGATTGACAAGTAGATGAAAGAGAGATGATTGACAGATGATAGATAGATAGATAGATAGATAGATAAAAAGAATTTGGCTTATGAGCAGGGGACTGCATAATTTTTTTGCCCCTTGGGTACTGGAGATTGAACCTAGAGGCATTCTACCTCTGAGCTACACCCTCAGCCCTTTTTATTTTTTGTTTTGAAACAGGGTCTCACTTAGTTGCTGAAAGTCTCACTAAGCTGCTAAGGCTGGTCTCAAACCTGTGATCTGCCTGTCTCAGCCTCCCAAGTACCAGTATTATAGGCATGCACCACCACGCCCAGCTCTTCATAAAATTTTTAAAAACAGTCATCTCTTTTTTTTGTGTGTGGTACTGGGGATTGAACCCAGGGGCATTCTACCTCTGAGCTACACCCCCAGCCCGATTTTTTAAAAATTTATTTTGAAACAGGGTAGTACTAAGTTGCAGAGGGCCTCACAAGTTGCTGAGGCTGGCTGTGAACCTGCGATCCTCCTGTCTCAGCCTCCCAAGTACTAGGATTACAAGCGTGCGCCACCATGCAAAAACAGTCATCTCTTTGCATCCTTGGGGGATTGGTTCCAAAACCCCTTCTCTGACACCAAAATCCACAGATGCTCAAGTCCCTTATATAAAAAGATATAGGCTGTGCACATCCTCTTGTGTACTTTAACTCTAGATTACCTACAATAACTAAGACAATATAAATGCTATGCAAATAGTTGCTACAATATATTGTTTAAAGAATAATGACAAGAAAAAAAATCAGTATATTTTCAGTACATGTGGTTGCATTTGTGGGTGTGGAGCCCATGGACATGAACTTTCCAATGACTATTGTCCCCTAACAGCCTGCCTGTCCTGGAGTTTCTAAGTCATGCATTAGGGTGCATTCAGGGTATTCTGAGTTGAGGTGGCCACCGGTGGCATCTGGCGCACTTGTGGACAGGCCCTGTCCTTCTCGACGTATTTTGGAACTTTGCCCCTCAAAACAGCCACGAGGGGTCGCTTTTGTTTCCATCACAAACCAGCCCGCACGCAATGATCACGGGTACATCAACTACTACCGATTGCATTTTGCGTCTTAGTCTTGTCATCCGGAGTGGGACGATGTCCACGTCAAAGTGAAACCCAGCAGCGATGGCAGAACTAAAATAGTAATCGCCCAGAGTCTAGAGATGACTTAGGAATGCGATACCCGAAGGCCCACTTAGCAAGTGAACTAACTCGAAAAACCAGGGGCTGCGACCTAGAGCTCCAGCCCGCCGAGCACTACCGTCCTGTCCCCGGCAGGCAGCACAGGAGGAGTAGACCCAGGCTGGGATTGGGACCCGCTGGAAGCCATCGCAGGGGCCCACATCACCCCCACTGCCCTGTGCCTTCCCTTCCCCCTTCAAGGCTTACACAAAATTGTGTTCTTTTATTAAAATACATCAGAGTCCATGCATTCCCCGTGGTCATCATTAATGCTGCAGAGCAGATGGGTGCCCATGGGGCCTTGATTTCTTCAGAGAGAAGCTCAGAACAGTTTTGGTATGGATAAAGACCAAAGCCATGCCGGAGGAGGGCGGGGAGGCCTATGTGGGAACTTCTAAGCAGCCAGGATCAGTCCCAGGGGCCCGGCCAGCACAGGGTTGAGAAGAAGGGAGCCCCAAGATGTCAGAAAGGGTGCTGGGGGAGCAAGGAAGGTACAAGTCTTCTCCATGGAGTATTGGAATCAAGCCCTGACTCTCCACGGTGTGGTGGGGTAGGGTGGGGACAACATTCCAGAAGCAATGGAAGGTGTTTATGCTAAGAACACCCAGCTCCAACTTCCTTCCCGCTCCTTCAGCTACCAGGGGCACCCACAAATCTATGAAGGGAGCACTGGAGGGCGGGCGGGGTGCCTGGAGCCTCCAATTGATTCTGATTTCCTTTCTTTCTCCTCCTTGAGAACTACAGGGCTATGAAGCTTACGGGGCGGAGGGTTGCTCACCTGTAATTTGAGAAAAACTGTACAACTTGATTTATTAGACTACGGTACATCTCCTGACCTCATCTTCCAAATGAAATTGATTGCAATAGTTATTGATAGGCAGTGTTATGCAATATAATAATTTCTTGTCTAAATCTCATCCTCCCCTCTGTTTTCTTCTTTAATGTAGTATTGAACAAAAAAGGACACATAATACTATGCAAATCATAAAGCATAACAATGAAAAAATTCTATGAAGCCATCAAATATGACTTCTCAAAATGCCAATAAATCTGAGGATACTGAATCAGGCTCCTGATTTTGGACCACAGTGGGAATCGTTGATCTAATCACATTGTCTTAGCAACTAGACATCCTCGCTGCCTGGAAGAAGTAGGCCTTTCCTGGGGGTGCTGAGTGGAGTAGAAGAGGTAATTTCAGAGTTTGTGCCACTACCTGGCTGGGGAGGGGACTGCAGGGACAGACTCTGTCCTGTTTCATAGTGACTTTGTGGTTTGGGCTTCACTGGGCTGTGCCCCAGTTTTCTGATATAACAGTACCGACTTCACAAGGTTTTACGAAGTGTAGATGTGAACAGAAAAGTTCTCAGCACACAATAGGTGTTAATAAATGTTAGCTGTTATTGTTACAGGGTGGGGGTGATAAGAAAAGTATAGACAGGAAGCTTGAAATGAACAGAAAATGCACCCCCCCCATGTCCCCTTTCCCTGGCCGGTTCTGTTCTCAGCCTCTTTCTGCTGGGCCCGTGCTGCAGGGCCTCCCCAGAGCTTAAGCTGATAAGAACAGCAGTGGAGGTGGGGGAACTTGTGAAGAGGAACTGTCATCTTATGAACTCTGCCCTTGGCGAGCTGCTCCCTCATGACTCAGGGTTGGGACTGAATCACCTTGGGGTCACATGGAGTGTGATTTGGGGCCAGGTGGAGAGGAGGGGTCACACCCTGCCGGGATCCACAGTGATGGAGCAAAACACTAGCCTCTGAGGTGGACGCGTCCCCAGCGTAGGCTGACGCCAGCCTCTCGGGGAGTAGGTTAAGGCATTCTGCCTGTCGTTGTCATCCACCTATCCAATGGTCCCCACCTCCGGAACGCTTCAGTCCCACGGGATAAAAGATGTCCTGCTAGAATCTGTTGAAAGCTAAACTGAACAGTGGATACAAACAAAGCCCCTTGGGGGAAAGGGGGGACAGGACTCTACAAAGTCCCTTGGCAGACAGGACCCAACTGACCTGGGCCTTAAAGGGTATGTGCGGTCCCGGACTGTGGGTCAGGTGGGGGTGGGGTGGGGTGGGAGGAAGGGAATACCAGCCATGGGGGGCTGGGGAAGCAGTCCAAACTGTGCTTGAGGTGAGACTACAGGAACCACTCCACATCTGAAGGGCAGATCAGTACCTAAACAGGCAAAGCCAGCCTACTGGGGGAAGCTGACACACCCCCGGGCTCCAGGGTCATCCGGATGGCTCTGGGACTTGTGCCTCCACTGATCAGCAGAGTTGTGTCCAGATGATTTTTAAATACAGACACGGGAAATGTGGCTGTCCTATAGTTCCTCGAGGCACAGCAGCAATCGGCACGGCCCCAGTGGCCTGTTCTCCCTTTGAACTCTAGGCGGTCACCTCTAACTGTGCCTGTCTGTCCTGGCAATCTCTGGCTCCCTGTGACATGAGTGTGCCACTGAGTCCCCTCCATGGGGAGATGTAGGGCGATGCATTTATTCAAAATTATCAATCAATCAATCAACACAAAGACAGAGGGGTTTGCTCTCTGGAGGGTATTTTTGTATGTTTCAAAGGAATCCTCAAAGGAATAAAATGCACACACACGACACCCCAGCAGACTCCTTCTCTATTGGCACCGGCCCTCCTCTCACGGGGCAGTGTTCTGATACGTCGAGTCTTTGCCCTTACGATCCTGGAACAAATTAACACTTGTCTTAGGAAACATGCTAACTATTTCCAATCATTTAGAGAAAGTGTGTCCCCGTCACTGTGCAACCACACGTGTGCAATAACAGTGCACACAGCACACCCACGGAAAGGAATAACAGCTCTTTTACTCAGAGAAAGGAAGGATAATGGTTACTTAGAAAGTGTCCCAGACAAGCTGTCAAATTGAATTCAGAGAGCTGGAGTCTGACTAAATTCCCTCGGGATTGGGGTTTCCTGCCTGCTATGCTTGGAGACAACGATTCTTTGTTTCCTTACTCCCTCTCTTTTTCCCTCCCTCTCTCCATCTCTCTCTGTCTGTCCTTCTCCCCCCCAACTTCCAAATAACCCCCAAAACAAACAACAACAACCAAAAAAAAAAACCCACACAACTCTCCAAAGAGAGTCAGAGAGAAAGCAGACAAAACATTAACTCTGGAATTCCAAAGGAAAACAATTTTAAAAATGAAAATGGAGAGAGCAAGCTACTGTCTATTTCATAAACATAAATCTTGCCTTTGGACCACAGAAACAGTGTGCGCGCACGCACGCGCGCGCGCACACACACACACACACTTGCAAACATCCTAGCTTTTGCTAAAAATGGATTGGGGGTATTTCATCACGAAGGAAAACATATAATGACAAAGTTCTTAGGCTCTCCTGGGAGGCCTCCATACCCTCAAATTTCAAGTGCACATTGGTGACATAGACAGGGCCTGCGGAGCCCATGGCCTGCTATACAAGGACCGTTGTTTACTCCCTAAAAAGAACAGGAGATGACCTCACAGTATTACAGGCCTTTTCCTCTGGGCACACATGTGCAGACCAATCTCCCTGACGCCGTGCTGGACAAAGCGACACACACACACACACACAGCCCACGTCTGCCCTGAGCTCTACGCTCACCGCCCCGCCTCTCCCCAACCCACACAAAGTGTGCTGATGACATCCATCCTCCTGGAGCACTGGATCCAAAAACCCAACGCTCTCGCTCTCCACACTATGTGATGCGTAGAGTCCCCAGTGTCAGGAATGAAGATTCTCTACTCATTGAGATTTGTCTCACATTGGAACAAAACTTCTCAAGGCATCTTTCAAGTGATGGAAAAATTCAAAGATATATAAAAGCAGAGAGAAAAAGTCTAATGAACGCCAGGAACGAAGATTCTCTACTCATTGAGATTTGTCTCACATTGGAACAGAATTTCTCAAGGCATCTTTCAAGTGATGGAAAAATTCAAAGATATATAAAAACAGAGAGAAAAAGTCTAGTGAACGCCAGGAACGAAGATTCTCTACTCATTGAGATTTGTCTCACATTGGAACAGAACTTCTCAAGGCATCTCTCAAGTGATGGAAAATTTCAAAGATATATAAAAGCAGAGAGAAAAAGTCTAATGAACCCTGAGGGCCTATGACCAGGCCGGGATAATTATGAACTCGTGGTCAATCTTATCACAGCGCCACTGCTTACTCCCTGGCCCCGATGATTCCCAGGCAAGTCCCTGCCTCCGGCTCTTTTGCTGCCCTTCCTGTCTCACAATGAAACGTCTGGCCATACTCCACCTTCCGGAACTACCCAAGGCTCTCTTGCTGGCTCTCATGGGGACTTACCTGGGCTCCCTTCTTCAAAACCCAATCTGAAATGATACCACTCCTTGTATGCTAGCCCCCATGCATGTGCCCAGACCCAAACCCACTGGTTTCTTTGGTGTCTACCTGTCCTCTGTTTTGATCTCCATCTCTAGAAGTAGATCCTGCATGTTTCTAGAGGCCTCCATTTCTCACCAGGAGGACCTCTCAAATTAAGGAGACACTCGTAGAGGATGCTAGTTCAGCTGAGAGTGGAAATACTCCGTGATACATCACCCACACTCCAATACCCACAGTTCCTTCCTTACCTGTCTCTCTGTTTGAGTGCAACCCCTCACGAGTAGGTGCTGGGCCACCGTATTTCCAGGGCTCAGCATGGTGTTCTGTACTGAGTAGATTCTAGACTCCCAGAATTTAGGTCAGCTCTTGATTAAGGTACCAGAGCTCTACAATACCTGCCAATATTTATATAAGCTGAATATCCCTTATCTGAAATGCCTGGGACTGGAAGTGTTTCAGATTTTGGAATATTTTCAGATTAGGGATGCTCAGCTTGTACCTATTTGTCCTCACTCTCTGTGTGTGACCTTGGCTAAGCCAATACCTTCTCTGGCCTTGGAGCTTTTCTGACATATAAAAAGTTGGGGGTAGAGATTCAGCTTTAGCATGTAATGACTTCCTTTCTTTATTACCTTCAGATAACTTCTTGTATGTAGCATGCATTTTTCTAATTAATTACATGCAGTTTCATAGTATTCCTTAATATTTCATAGGTGTCTGTTTCTAAAAAGTTTTGAAGCAATGTGGATATCTTATGTATGATATAGTATCCTGCACAATACTTCACAGTGTCAGCATCTGGTAAACCCTCGAAAATATTGTAATATTTTTGCAATAATAATATTAATTACTATATATTTTTACTCTAATAACTGAACTATTATCATAACTTATATTGAGCACTTACTTGTGAGTATATGAGATATCCTGCTGGTTAACGAGTATCCCATCATCCCGAAGGGGCGCTACAATTATCCTCATTTTATACAGAAGGAAGCTGGAGCAGAAAAAAGAATGTGCCTCGGCTAAGGTCACAGTCTTGAGTCCACAGCCTGAGCCCTTTCTTAATCAAGATGCTAGAAGACCGAAACTTGAGATGGACACTGGCCTCAGGTAAATTGAGAGTACTCATTAAAGAATGCTGACGATGTGGTCAGATGCTTGAATGAAATATGCTGACATAATAATATGGGGAACAGACTGGAGGGAGGAGAGAATCCCCAAGACCTGGAGTTGAGTCCCACTCTGTCCCAAGACTAGGCGACTTATAAGGAAGCCTGTGAGCTCCGTGCTTTTCTGATCTACAGAATGGGGATAATACTGTTGCCCGCCTGCCTCTCATGGTGATAGCATGAACACAAATGGGATCACAGATGTAGAAACACCTGGCAAACGTCAAAGGGCTGCAGGAAAAGGGAAGTCACTGTCTGCACAGCTCCTGCCATCTGGAAGTCTCCAGAGAAGCAGGGCTCTCTCTTCAATTTAGCCTGCTCTTCAAGGCAAGTTGGGTGTGCACTACCCAGGGCACAGAAGGGAAATCTCCCCCCTCTCTTCTCCATCCTTAGCAAGAAGACAGGCTTTTTATCCATTAACCAAGGCAATTGCTGGTGATGGTGATTCCGCAAGCAGACCATCTACTCTCAGCTGGGAAGTGCTTTGGGGTTTTTGCATTCAAAAGCAGGTCCTGAAAGGCTCTCAGGCTGGGGCTAGAAGCTCAGCGCACCACTGGCCCTGAGTGGGTTTATGAGCTCCAGGAGTTAATAAACAAAGAGCTCAATATCCTCTGTCTTTGGGGGGAGTCCCAGGCATTTCAACAGATTCAGCATGAGGAGCTAAGGAAATGAGGGCTTAGGCATGCAAAGCGGTTCAGCTCGGAAGAAGCGATCTGCTGATTCTTGCCCGCTGCTAGTCCAGCAGAGCGCGCTGGGAAGCCCCAGGCAGGGTCTGGCCAGAAAAACAGAGAAGCTCTGACCTGCTACCAGGGCAGACACACTCAGGTCTGCAGCCCGGAGGACCTGAGAGAAGGGGGTGCAGAGTCAGCAGTTCCCACCCCGGGATGCTTGAATACTTGGAAAGGCCACTTAACTTCCAGAACCTCTGTGTCCTCCTGTACAATCAGGTTAGCAACACCATATCTACTTTTTAAAGGACCCAATGGCGACATAGATGAAGGGAATTTCTGAGATGTGAAATGTTGTACTAAAGTTGTCAAAGTCAGTAATAAT
Organism: Glis glis; assembly: GCA_004027185.1. Taxonomy (NCBI): domain Eukaryota; kingdom Metazoa; phylum Chordata; class Mammalia; order Rodentia; family Gliridae; genus Glis; species Glis glis. The sequence continues at coordinate 16,467 of PVJS01011276.1, read as the reverse complement.
TACATCATCATCAAAGGTAATGATAGAAAACACTAGTTACATTCAAATGGCCCATTCATTCACCTATGCCTTTATCAATGTGCCCGCAGGTCCTTGTCTAGGATGATTTGGGGCCAGACAAGGTCAAGATCAACCACCCAGTATATCTCCAAAAAACATGGGGTGGCTGTGAGGTGAGCCTCATTGGCCTCTTTCTAGGGTGTCTCTGCTCTATAAGCAGGGCTTGTCACACTGGGCTCCAGGAGATGAGTAACCCAGAGAGCGTTAACAAATTCCAAGGCCCCAGATGCACCCCTGGAAATTCAGAATTAACTGGTCATGTTTGGACCTGGCCTCATTATTTTTATTTTTGCTTTAGTACATGATATACTAATATAATTTATTCATGATGTAATTTGTAATTTATAACTTATAATGTATAATTTATACGTGACATAAAATTCACCATTTTAACCCATTTCAAGTGTACAGCTCAGTGGCATTAAGTGCATTCACCATCTCTACTGTCCACCACCAGAACTTTTGCATCTTCCCAAACTGAAACTCTACCTCCACTAAGAACCAACTTCTCATTCTCCTTTCCTGCAATTGCTGGTACCCACCATCGGTTCTCTATTCCTGTGAATTCTCCTGCTCTCAGTACCTCCTATTAGTGGGGTTGTACACTATTTGTCCAGGGGCATCCAATAGTTTTACAAAGATCTTCAAGTGAGTCTCTGCACAGTCCATACCAGAGGGTGTCATGAAGCAGAGGTTGTATACAAGGTCATCTTCAGGAAAAGAGAATAGTTTAGGGATACAGCTGGAGATGACAGAGGGAAACTTCAGAGTCAGAGAAAAAGAAATGCAAAAACATTCACATCTCTACCCAAACTACATTTAAGCTAGGTGTTTTCATGGAAAGGCATTTAGAAGGAAAGGTTGTTCATCAGGAAGACCATCTGAAACAGGGGACATTTTAAAAACTTAAAAAAAATTAACTGACCCATAATAATTGTACCAATTTATGGGGTGCAGAGTGACATTTCAATATATGTATACAAGGCGCAAAGGTCAGATCAGGGGGATCGGCATGTCCATCACCTCAAACATTCGTCATTATTTGTATTGGGAATATTCAAAATCCTCTCCACTGGCTTTTTTGAAGTATTCCATTAATTGTTGTCAACCATAGCTACCCTACTATGCTATAGAATATAAGTCATTCCTCCTGTTCAACTGCACCCTGGTACCCATCAGCTATCCTCTCTCTGTTCCTCCTCCCCCATACCCTTCCAGCCTCTGTTAATCACTAAACCACTATTCTTTTTTTTTTTTTTTTGTGGTACTCACGTTGGAACCCAGGGGCTTTCTATCTCTGAGCTACACCACCAGCCCTATTTTATTCTTTTATTTTGAAACAGGGTCTCACTAAGTTGCAGAGGCTGGCCATAAACCTGTCTCAGCCTCCTGTCTCAGCCTCCCAAGTACTGGGATTACAAGCGTGTACCACCACGACTAGCAATTTTGTTCTTCTTTATGGCTGAGTAAAATTCCATTGTGTATATATACCACATTTTCATTATCCATTCATCTGTTGATGAGCTCAGGTTAGTTTCATAATTTGGCTATTGTGAATTGTGCTGCTATAAAACATGGGTATGCATGTATCACTATAGTATTCTAACTTCAGTGGTATAGCTGGGTCATATGGTAGTTCCATTTAACATTGATATCCAAAGGTGAAGAGAGCACAATTGTTCTAGCTGAGTTCAATCTAGAATATTTAATTTAAAGAGGCTTAGGTGGAACTGGGCATGCTGGAGCACACCTGTAATTTCAATACCTGGGAGGCAGAGACAGGAGGATCGCAGGTTCGAGGTCAGCCCCAGCAATTTAGCAAGACTCTGTCTCAAAATAAAAAATAAAATAGGGCTGGGGTGTAGTTCAGAGATAGAATTCCCCTGGGTTAAATCCCATAAATAAATAAATAAATAAATAAATAAATAGGCTTAGGCAGGGTACGTGTAGCTCAGTGGTAAGAATGCTTGCCTAGCACATATAAGGTTCTGGGTTCAGTCCTCAACACCACACAAAATCAAATGAAAAAATAACGAGACTTAAAGATTGTTATCAATTAACTAGAAAAAGACTAGTTTTAACTTCCTGGGCACCAATAACCCTTAGAAATTGTAGCTATTTTCTAAAGAGAGAAGCTGGAAGGGCGATTATGCCATTTTAAAGTAAAAAGTCCTTCTAACTCGGTAAGTGCTTTGAAGACACACTAATAGCCATCGTCCCCTCAACTTCTTTCCTTTGTGCCCGATGCCAGCACCTGTCCCTTGTGGAGGGTACACGTGCACGCATACACACACACACACACACACACACACACACACACACGCAGCTTTGGTGCTTTTACTGTACTCTGACTCTGTTTGGGGCTGTGTGTGTGTGTGTGTGTCTTATTCAAAGAAGATGGAGCCAAGGTTGCACGATGTCTTCTCTTTCTTTTTCCATTTAATATAAAAAATAAAGATAGCTATTAGAGAAGAGGAGATGGAGAGGTGGGCGGGAGAGGGAGCCTGGCAACCTTTGTCTTGCTAATGCACTTTGTTTTGTGGCCTGCTGCCTCCTTCAGACAGATTCAGACCACCTCGCAAGGGGGAGGCGATGCTCAAGTGGAGAGCTTGGGGACAAAAGATGCACCTGCAAGGCGCAGACTTAATCGACTCTAGAAGCCTGGGCGATGCTGGGGGATAAATGCCCAGCGCCACCTGAATGCGTTTGCCTGGATACGACTACGAAGACGGTTAATTCATCTCAGAAGAGCCGCTGCTACCCAGCAAGAGCCAGCCGCTCCTGCAATCAGCCTGAATGAGCAGCAGCCTTAGGAGAATGTGAACACGGGGGCGCTCCCCACGCACAAAAGGGCCCTGGGAGGGCTGCAGCGTTGCAGGTAGAGGAGAGGGCTGAGGGCTGAGACCCCAGAGAGGACGGAGTTGGTTAGCAACACATTTCCACTTCACGAAACCCATTTCTAAACAAAAACTTGCATTCTAAGCCCAATATTAGAAAATCTGCCACTGGCTCTGTCTGCCCCAGAGACTCATGGGTTCATTCTGATGTCGACAGCCAGAAGACCTGCATCCTAAAAGCAGCAGTTCAGAGGCTTAACCAACCTTCCTGCCCTCTGTTTCCTCCCTCCCTCCTTCTCTCCCTCTCTTCTTCCCTCCCTCCAGTGATTCCTTCCCTTTCTCTTTTGCTTCTGCAAATCAAATCAAACTCAATAATGAAACTAAATCAAGACTGTGTCTCTGGATGGGGCCAGAGCCCTCACTGCGCTCCTGGTCACCTTCACAGAAGCCAGCCGCTCAGGGCTTGGCTTTTGATGACTCTCCATTTGACCGGAAGCTGAGGTTCAGGGGATGGGGTGGTGTTCCCAAAGGAAGCCCAAGGTTCCCTGACCTCAATGTATTAGTCACAAAAATAAATGTTCTCTTATAGACGTTTGTAATGTGATGTTAAAGTGGGCCATCAAGCAAAACGTGGCTTAGAATGTGGAGGGAATGAGTATGATTTCAGTTTTCAAGGTGAGATCCAATAAGTCTGATTTGGAGGGAAAAAGGGCAGCAGAGATAGGACTGGCCCAGGGCAGCACAGGAGAGAAGGAAGCAAATGAAATACACAGGTGTTTAAAAGCAGATTCATGATATTATATATTTATTCCACTAAGTGTTCTGGTCATTTTCAAATTATAAATTGTTAACAAGAAATTCAAAGTCCTGTGTGATCAAAGGTACTTCAGGAAAGATGGGGGTGGGGGTGGGGGTTTAGGTCTCTGTTTCTTTCAAACTCCATAAGGGTTTTGAATGGAATGGTCTGATCTCTTAGAAGAACACAGTAGATGACACATACCCAAACCTTTTGCCTTTATTCTATGACAGTTAAAGAAAAATAGGGTAGGAGAGAGAAACAAGGAAGAGATAGGACAAGGCTGCCGTACTCCCATCATTCCCCAAACTACCACTCAACAGCACTTCCTCGGTGGAATTGTTCTTTTGCCATGGGAAGTTTTTTTTCACTCTTTCTCTGGTTTCCAATAATTATTTGATAACATCTTTTTCTATAACCAGGTACCATGAGTTGTTCACTCATTTCAATGACTAAAATCTAACACAGTAACTGGACCAATCCCCCTGATATTGTTTAATAAATAAAGATACTGGGAAATGCTATTGTGATGTTTGCTAAAATACTCATTGGCAAAAATAATTTGATGAGACAGTTTTCTTTCTCTCTGAGCCAAACCAAATCAAACCAAACTAGACCAGACCAAATTTTTGAAGCATCATTTTAAACACGAATTAACATTGCTAAAATTTGTTAGGAAAAAACCTTTAAAGATGGACATGGTAAAATCCTTGAAATCCTCATTTCATTCTCTTTGGCAGAGAAAACCCCCAACTTTCAGCTTTGAAAGAAAGGAGTATCCACATCATTCTAGGCAACACATGTTCTTTCACAGAGTAATAATGCCTTCAAGTTAGATCTTTGATATCATTATAAGACATTTCAAAACCTTTTTTTATTATAGTTTTGCAACTGGTAGCACAAGTGAGGAAATCTTTGGTTTCTTGTCTTGTGTGGTACAAAAGATTGAATGGAAGAAGGAAGGTGGAGAATGCACCTGAAGTTTTCCACCCCAATCTTAATAGTCTGGGACTGTGTCATGCCTGGTACTGAAGAAAACTAAGCGCATGAGAGAACGGACTCACCTTCTTTGACACTCAGTCGTGAGGATTGGTCCGTATGGGAGGTTGTATTATAGGTCAGCAGTGAACCTGGAAGGCAAAGCAAAAAAGAAAAGGCAGAGGTTATGCTAAAGTTTGGATCTAGAATATCCTCCTCAAGGCCCATGTGTTAGACTTGATCCTCAGAGTGGTGCTGTTGGGAGCGGGTGGAGACTTTAAGAGGTGGGGCCTAGTGGGAGCTCTTTAGGTCATTGAGGGTGTGCTCTCAAAGGAGCTAGTGGGAGCTCAGTGCCTCCTCTTCCTCCTTTTTGCTCCCATTCATGATGTGTTCCCGCCATGCTATTCTGTCACAGGCCCAAAGCAACAGAGTCAATGGCTCATGGACTGAAATCTCTAAAACTGTGAGCCAGAATAAATTTTTTCTATCAAGTCGATTATCTCAGGTATTTGTTCTAGCAACAGAAAGCTGATTAACGCAGGTTAAAACCAAAACATTTTTCTACAATCTAGAGTAGGAGATGAGAAGAACAGAGAGAAAGAGGGACAGAGGACTCCCAGGGGGAAAGAATAAGCTGGTACAGCCCACTTGCTTAGCGCCAATCATGTAGGACTCTAATGGCTTCACAGAGTCAGGGTCCGGGTAGGTCAGGACAGACTGTTTGATGGGGAAACAAGGCCATGCCCTCCTGAGTGGCCATGTTTATATCCTGAAGTGCTTGGGCACTGTGTCAAGGGAGGAAAACAGGACTGGGAATCAGTAAGCCCGGGCCTGTCTTGGTTCTGTTACTAATTCACTGGGTCAGTGACTTTACATGTCTAGACATTGATTTCTTCATCAGAAAAATGAAGGGGTTGAATTTGAGCAGGGGTTGGCAAACTTTTTCTATAAAGACCAGTTAGTAAATATGTCAGACTTTATAGGCTAATCCAGTCACCACTCAACATTTTTCTTAGTTTTTTGTTTTGTTTTTATCCATGGGCCAGATTTGGCCAGCAGCTTGCAGTTTGCCTTGACTGAGAGGAGAAACTAGTGTCAGTCCTTCCTATTTCTATCCTTTGGGGTTTATGTACATACGGGTCTTTTTACGGGTGGTATCCAGGTGTCTGGATGATTGTTATTGGTGGAGAGGGTGTTGTGAGCTGGGGAGGAGGTAGGATGGTGGTCTTGCAAATAGGAACTTTCACCTGCCTCTATCTATCTAAGAGAACACAGCTAAACACGAGAAACAATGCATTGAATTTTCTGTCACCCCAGAGTACTGACAGAATCTTTTAAAATTTAAACTTCAGTGTGTATCTATTCCCTGCTGTGCCCCACTGCCGGCATTGTGAAGAAGCGATCAGTTTTTGTCGTTGCATGTACCACACATTCTCCCCTTTCCCCCAACACCAGATTTGTTTCTTTATTTAAAGTGCACTCAAGAGTTTTATTTTGTAGAACTTACACATTTGGGGGGATTCTCCTCATAATTCTCCTGGGGAGATCTTAAAGAGTCATCAAAACTAAGGCTGGGACCTACATTTACAAAGGATACCATCAGCTTGACACATGTGCTTGAGGCTAAGAAAACCTTTTTAAACAACCCTTCCCTCTGCTGCCTGTGGCCGAGCAGGCTGACTGGGTGCCAGGCTGGAATGGGCTGTCGGACACGCCTATTTTTAGTCCCATTCTGGAAAGGAAGCAGAGCCTCTGCCTCTCCCAGCTGTGGGCGTTTGGTTGTGTGCCTCAGAGAAGAAGATGAGGAACAGGACTTTATAAAAATCTTTCAACTGTCTAGAACACAGACTTTTAGCTTGGACGGTTGTTTCTTGTAGCTCCAAAACAGTTGAGACTGAAAACAGGAGGGGGCAGGTGCAGTGTGGAGATTGCTATGTGCCAACGTGAGGCTAAGCGGGTACTATTTTACAAATGACCCAGTCTCCCGAATGGAACATCCAAGAACCAGCTATGGTTTTGTGATTCTATTCTTGAGAATATCAATGACAAACTGGGGCTGGGACAACTTCATGTTGGTATAGATCATTATGCAAATGAGAGTTTAAGATGAGACCCGCCTCTTACCACTCACTAGCTCTACGATCTCCATCAATTTTTCACATCCCTCGGAGCCTCAGATTCCTGTCTGTACAATGGGTTAATGGTAATACCTACTAATATGGTTGTTGTGAAGATTAAATAAGATCAGGTGTATAAAATGCCCAGAACAGATCCTGGCTCCTAATAAGTATTCAATACATGCTAGCCCTTGTCACTGCTATTCTTATATCCCTTCTCCCACAGACACCACAATTACGTACAATAAAACCCTTTCTAGGAGAGCTTGCTGAGCGTCCGTCTTGCCCTCTGGAATTAGAGTTATGAATGGGTTCTGCTGCAATAAGAAATAATCCTTCATGGCTGGAAGGAGGTTAAGCAATGGAATCAAACATTCCAAGGGAATCCAAATAAAATCTCAGGAGTAAGACCAAGAACGTCTGCGTCTCTGTCCCGAACATTCTCTCCCTCAGGCTACAACCTCACTGCTGGAGTGAATGAAGAAAAATGATGGTCTCTGAGGAGCAAGCGGCCTGAGTCATTCGTGCAGAGTTAGCCGAGAGCACGGAGCTTAGGTAAACCACATTTATTAAATTTCCCGCGGTGAAAGTTCTTCTTTGGGAACACGTGAATTCCACAGGAAACTCCCAGAAAGCCAAGAGAAAAGGTCGTGTGACCTCTCCAAAGCTTGCATGAAATGCATATTTCATGGTAACCTAGGGAAAGGATTTTGCCCCGAAGATCATTCTCGGTTCAAGTTTCGCTGCCTCCTCCTGAGGAGGGGCTGGCCAGGGGCGTCTGGCCCCTCTCCCTAGAGACCCACATTCCCTTCTCCCAGGTCCTCAGGCCATGAGGGGTGGCACAGTATATTCTTTTCTTACGGAAATTTGTTCTGACGCAGGGAAGTCCTTCTTGGAGTCTGGCCTCCTTCTGGCTTCGGGTTTCTCCTGCTGTGAGGCTCTCTTTGGCTGACCCTGTGGCCAGCCTAGCTGTTGAGCTCCTAGGATGTCCTACCACCAGCTCCTTGGAGTCCACTGGTGACTGGGGAGCGGGGAAGCCACCACTCTCGGACCACGTTCTGTGTGCTAGCCACTTCTCTATCTATTCTCTCAGTCCTTGCCTGAGCCACGCAAAACCAGCATCACATCATTTCCCCCTTTCACAGATGAGATCTATATTCAGAGAAGTCAAGTCATTTGCTCAGGATCACAGAGCCAGAAGTTGCAGGGGGCCGGCTTCCCATCCTGGTCCCTCTATAAAATCTGTCCTTCGCCCTCTAGCCCCTGCTGCCTCCAGGTTAAATCAGAGAAATGGGCAAAACTATAAAACTGATGGAGAGAGGGCACAGGGGGCTTCTTTCCTCCTACTTGACCTAGGGTGGGGGTGCTTATACTAGAGAGTGAATGAATGCATTTTGTGATAATTCCCCCAATTGTGTACTTGTGATTTTTGCAATTCTCTATATGTTATACTTCTATTAAGGCATTTGTTTACTGGGTTGTGTGTGTGTGTGTGTGTGTGTGTGTGTGTGTGTGTACATGCATACATGTCTGTCTATTTATTTGGGGCACATTTTGCTCTAAGAAGCACAGTGTGGCTGCTGCTGAGAGTGGAACGGCCTTCGCAAAGTAAAAGCATAAGGAAAAAGTCATTTCCCATTTTGGGTCCATCTGTCCCTGGATAAAGTAGCGGGATCTGAAAGGAGATGGGAGTAGGCACAGTGGGACTTTGCAGGTGTGGGCAGTGCCCCCAGGCTTTCTACAACCCACATTCCCTCCACCTAACCTGCTTTTCATTTGGGACACCTGGAGCAGGGGAGACAGGGTCCCAGTGCCAAAGCCTTTGTCTGGGCCTCGTGTTACTATAGAAGTCGCCAGTGCCCCTCACAGCCTGCCTATTGAGTCTAGTCTCCCTTTTCTCTGCAGTCAATAGCTCTGGCTGAGTGTGTGCGTTGGGGGTGGGCAGGGAAGGCGGCTCTGCACTTTAAACAACACGCCCAGCTGACTACTGGGTCCAGGCAATCTGGCCTTTTGTCCTGCTGGAATCCCGGTCTCCTTTCCTGGTCAGACCTGGGCTGGGGAGGGACAAAACTTCACTAGCATAGATGCCTGGCCTGTCACCTTTACCCAACCATCTGAGGCCACAGGTGGGAAGACTGCAAAATGTAAAATGTGTTTTCCATTAAGTTTAAATTAAAAATGGGACTCAAGATAGATACCTATTCTGTGGCCTCCCTGTCACCCTATACATTTCATTCTCTGGAGCTGCCACTGTTTGCAAACGTGGTTTCTTAGTCTCTTTCCCAGGTCAGACCCAGAAGGACTTCCAAACCCAACTCGTTTGTAAAGTGGAAAAGACAAAGAAAACCAACCACCTTCTTCTTTCCTCTGCCTCTGGCTGTCCCGGGGCGGGAGTTGGCAGACTCCTGCACATCCCCGAACTCCCCCCAGCGGCCCTGCGGCTGAACTGCCCGTTGAGACCGGCAGCCCCACTTCCTCGACGGCCTCCCAATCTGGCCTTGTGAGGGCCCAATCTCATTTCCCGCAGCCCGCCGTCTGTGCGCTGGGCCTCTGTCCCCCGGGGCGTGTCTGGGAGAGATTCTGGCGGGCCTGCCAATCAGGACCATAGTTTGGGGTGCCGTGGGGAAGAGAGAAGGGCAAGGTTGGCGTGGGGTTAGATTTGGCTTAATCGGTCTCATCCCAGGAGGCCACGGGGAAGTTTTTGGAAAGCATTTATCTCTTGGTACGAATGAAAGCCGAGACCGCTATGGCGAAGGGAGCCTTGGCCCTCGGTGTGGACATCCTGGGGCAGGGAGGCTGACTCAAGCTGGGCGTAGGGTGGGGGAGGCTAGCGTGGCTGCTTGCTGTTGCCTCTGGATTTGGGCATCTTGCACCAGGGAAGACAGGTCCTCTGCAGCGGTGTGAGGCTAGGGGCCGGGCTGCAGGCTGGGGCTTCAGAGGCCAGAGTCTCAAGAGACCAGGGCAGGTACTTTTTGCTGACTGGACGCCTTGGAGCCCATTCCTGAAGCGAGCCAGGCCTCAGTAGCTTCGGCTTGGAAATGGGGACTTAAAGACTTGTCCATATGGTTCCACAAGGGGGCGTCCTGTCTACGTAAAGTGAATGACACCGGGCAGATGCCGGCCTGAGCTTAGGTGGGGGAGATTTCAGAATGACCCCATGAACTATGGACACCCTTACCAGACCCAGGCCTCTGGTCCTGTTTCAAGCGTGGGTGATGCTACACAGCCACGCTGTCTGGGACCCCTGAAATGCCCAGCTATGCAGGCAGGTCAGATACATTCTAGCAGGCCCAGCCATCAGACAGGTTGTATAGGGGCTCAGGATCTTGCTATTTCTTCCTCACCTGGAAAATACATCCTTACATTTAAAATTTAAAAGTATAGCTCCCCTCCAAGATACCCAGAATAAAGAGTTAAAATTTACACTTAGTAGCCGGGCGTGGTGGTGCATGCTTCTAATCCCAGTACTTTGGGAGGTGGAGACCGGAGGATCCGGGTTCGCGGCCAGCCTCAGCCCTCTCTCTCTCTCTCTCTCTCTCTCTCTCTCTTTCTCTCTCTCTCTCTCTCCCCTTAGTGAGGCCCTGCGCAACTTCGTGAGACCCGGTTTCAAAATAAAGTATAAAAAATAGGGCCGGGGGTGTAGCGCGGAGGTAGAATGCCCCTGGGTTCAATCCCCGGTACCGCCAAAAAAAAAAAAATTTACACTTAGTGACAGTATTAATTTGAGGCCAGAACTTCTTATTCTACGAAGTGTCTCTTTTTCTACTATAATTCAGAAAGAACAGATCCAAGAAACGCCACCAATTTTGACTTAGAACAGTCCACGCACAGGCTCCGCTCCCCAACGTCCATCTACTGACTTTCCTACACACAGTGGTACTTCCTCCCTCCATGTCCAGGACCTCTGCTATTTTCCTTCTGCCTCTTGCCAAAGTGGAAATGTTCGCGCTCCGCCCCCTCCCTAACAAAAGGACAAGATGACAAGCACTGGAATTAGAACCCCCTCCCCTTGCCTCATACTGTTGGCCCAAGCACTGGCCTCCCTCCTAAACACAAAACAACCACTGGACGTCAGTGTGGAAAAACAATAAAGATCTGAGGACGTGTTGGTCACCATGAGGGGGTTCTCGGCAGTCCAGGGAGCAACAGTCCCGGGCACTTGCAGATGTCCTAGCGGCCGACCACCACTCAACCAGAGGGTCCCAGAGGCTGGCACCCCGAGGTAGACACCAGTTAGAAAGAAGTACCAGCCACGGTGGTTTTCCCTGTGGGTCATTTTAAGTCTAGATTCCTCAAAAGCCTATTGTAATATGTTGGGGCAAGTTTTAAAAATTTTATTTCAAACTTAATACAGCCATTTTAATATTTCTTTGGCAGGCAGACATGGTTTTTACGTCAAGGTACAGACCACTTTCTAGGGAGCCTTTTCACTCCAACTTGTACCACGAGCACGTCTCACGGTTTTTCCACAATAACCATTTCAGTGCCAGAACAACTTCCCTGTGTGCAGTTGTACAAACGTCAGCCAACCGTCCTCCTGGTTCCGGAAACTTGTCCTGCCTTTCAAGGGTCCCCTGCCTACATGCTAGATTCGGCCTCCTCTCAACTCTGCAGAGGGGCTCCACTAAGAACCCTCTCTCGGGAAACGTGTTCTGATTGCTTTCAGGGCATCTTCCTTAATGCTTACAAATATTCTTAAAAAGAAAGAAAGGAGCAAACCTCTCTTTTTCCTACCATGTTATCTCCCCCCCAAATACCACACTCAGCCCCTCCCTTTCCTCATGACCACTGCTCGCCCCTTGCTGTCTGCCCTCCTCCAGTAGGAAGCTTCGAACCTCCGCACGGTCCTGGGCCTTCGAGCAGAGGATATTTGTCTCACCTCAGTGTCTACAGTGCAGGTTCTTTGGGGACGGAAAGTACTAGTGGGAACTTAGGATATGGACTGGTCAGAAAGCCGGGTTTGGGGGTCACAGGGCCTGAACGGGCTCCCCCTTATTGACTCTGAATGCTCTTGAGTATACTACTAACAAGGGCGTGTAGATGGAGCCCCAGATCGTTGGACCTTTTAACTATTCAGATGCAGCCATACTGCCATCAGCTCTTTCCCCACAAAGAAGACAAGGGGCCAGTGACCCCTGGACCTCCTGCCACAGCCAACGCCCGGAGAAGCAGAGAAGGCAGAACTGGTCTGTGCTTTGCTCGCTGGTCTCTCCTTGGCATATTCTCTCTCTCTCTCTCTCTCTCTCTCTCTCTCTCTCTCTCTTTCTCTCTCTCCCTTTCTCTCCCTCTCTCCCTTTCTCTCTGCCCAGCTCCACCCTGACCCTGTCTGGAACACTACAGGATTCTGTTCAAACATCCTTATTCCCTCCCCCCAATTCTACAAACACTTAAAATCTGAGAAATATAGATCCTTAGAAAATACTTAGGAAAGCTGGGTGGAAAACGGCCCCCTTTTTGCAATTGCTGTTTCTTGGACTGACCTCATGTGGCAGTGAGAGTCAGACATGACGTCATTGCTCCGGTGCTAATATACACCAATCATCTACTCTCTCCCACTGCCTCCCAGACGCTCCGGAGAGGTGACCGGATAGCCCGGAGGCACGGCTGGAAATGTCTGAAGGCATTTTTGTGATTTTTAATTTTTCCAGCCAGTGTGCGTTGCCCACCCCCCCCCCCCGCCCTAGTGCACTGTTGAGCTGAGACAGTGGGTTACAAAGATGGCGAATTAAAGACCCACCGAACAGTGGGGATCAAGTAAGAGGCCAACCAACTCAGAGCCCAGGAGACCAGGGAGAGTGGCCCATGGGTGCTGCCCAAGACCTCAGTTTTTTTAAGGGGACTTGAAATCATCAAATGCCTTCCCAAAGCTTATCTTGCAATATTACCAGCAACCCTGGCCGTTCACCACCAACGCTGCGTCCTGAGCCTGTTCAGTCTGTCCCTGAACACAGGACATGCCTGCAAAGACGCATCTGCCTTCCCATTCGTGCCTTCAATGCCTGACCCTGGCGCCATCGCTTCTGGCCATAGAACAACCCTTTGATACTTGGGGCAGCACCGCTCTATCACCTGCTCTGGATTTCCGGTGAAGAGTTAAGGGTGAGATTATCGGCAGGTCCGAAAGAATTCCATCCCTCGGCTCTGTGTACATTCCGTAGCAAATGAAATTCACATCAGACGGGGCGCTTGGTGCTAGGGTGCCTGGTGTTGGATAAACCCTTTCTTTCTTAAGCTTTCCTGTTCCAAAGCTCTTTTTGTTCTCCAGGCTGCACCAGGAGGGCTTCCAGGAGATCCTAACAGGCCTGAGGCACAGGCTCCTCCCTTGTTTAGTGACAAGCGGGCCAGAAGCAGCCCGTGTGTGAGGCAGGGAAGGGACGCCAGAGCGACCCCGATAAGAGGACATCAGTATGACAGCTTTCAAAACTTTAAATCCCGAGTCTGTGATCCCAGAATTTCCTGTAGGAACTTTAGATCATTTCTTAGGGACACACCAGTCAGAGCATCTATCTCAATATAATTATGGGAAAAACTAGCTTTCAGAAAAGGGTGCTCACAGGAACAGCATGACCAGCCTCTGGCTGCCCCCACCCCGAGTCACAGCACCCCGCTTTTCCCACATGGCTTGTTTGGCTTCCCTTGACACCTCAGGGTCGGGCCTGCTCCTTGCAGGGTCTGTGGGAGCCCACGTGCCCTTAGAGACAGCCCTGAGGTGCCGCTCCTTGGCATCTGCCCCGGGTGACTGACGCCTCCTGGGGCCGAGGGGGGGGCGCCCAGGCTGTACTTACTTTCCCTGAGGTAACTGAGGTGTGACAACAGCACGTCCGTGTTGTAGAGCGAGGTGGCTCGGAGGAAGTCCTCCTTGTTCATTTTGCACAGCTCCTTGCCATCCATGTTCTGGAAAAAGGAGGTGTCGATCTCCATCAGGCCGTACTCCTTGATGGCCCATTCCAGCCACTGCCGCACGTGCTCCTGCGTCCACAGTGTGGGGTCTGCAGAGGAGAGGACAGGTCAGGAGGGCGGCCCCTCTGTGTTCCCGCCTCCCTGCTCGCCCTCCCCTCCAGCCTCTGCCTCCCTGGCTCTGCTCTGTCTCTGCCTCCTTCTCTCTCTCCCTCTCTTTCCCTCTTCCCTCTCTCTTCCCCTCTCTTTTCCCTCTCCCTTTCTGGCTCTCTCTTCATTTCTCTCCCCCTTTCTCCCCTCTCTTCTTCTGTTTCTCTCTCTCTCTCTCTCTCTCTCTCTCTCTCTCGTACTGGGGATTGAACTCAGGGGCACTCTACCTCTGAGCTACACCCTCAGCCCTTTTTAAATTTTTTTTTGTTTGGAAATAGGGTCTCACTAGGTTGCTGAGAGCCTCGCTATGTTGCTGAAGCTGGTCTCAAACCTGTGATCCTCCTGTCTCAGCCTCCCGAGTACTGGGATTACAGGTGTGCACCACCCCACCCAGCTCTTACCTCTCTCTCTTACTTTATTCCTTTCCCCTCTTTCCCCCTTCTCCCTCACCATTTCACTCTCCTTTCTCCTCTCTCCTTTATCTCTCTCTCTCTCTTAGTTCCCTCCCAGATGCCCCCCCAGAGCACCCCATCTGACTGCATGGCACCTGGTGCTGCTGGAACCACTTAGCATGCCTGGCAGGCTCTTAGCTGCCCTACTACGTACCCTGACAGGACACTCTTTAAAGATATTGGAGAGCAATTAAAATCTTTGCCTGAGAAACGGTAGCATCAAAACAAAAATAAACTCAATTTCATAGTCCTAGGCACCAGTGTCTCTGGAAAGGGGAGCCATCTGTATTTTTAAGAATATTAATGATTTCAAGAAAGAACACCAATCCCTCAGACGGCTATTGAAAAGAAATATCTGTGCACACCCTTCTCCTGCAGTCCCATCTGTGTGGTTTGGGAGGGCCAGTGGTGTTACTCTTTGACATAAATCCAATCCGAGCTTTCCCCTTTTGGGGACAGCTGTGTTGAAATTTCTACCACATCATTCCCCAAACATTTTTAGGATCCTTAAGTATTCAAAGATGAGAAATGGTGTTAAAGACAGGGAACTTTTTAGCTGGTGGTGAACATGAACAATGTAAGAGCTGAGGCCACCTCCCTACAGGAACCCCATGACACTCCTTGCTAAGGGTGTGAGTGGGGTGCACTTTGAGCCCAAGAGACATGCTGCTGAGGGTCCACGGTTGGTAGACACCCTTATATCTTATCACTCATCACCGTCTAGAACCCACTTGGAAACCAATTGGCAGCAGGTCAGAATAACACCTTAAAATTTAGCCCATCATGGAAGACAGCTACCTGGCTCCTTACTCTTGACAGGTACCTGTCCTCATGAAACAGGGAGCAAAGCAAGAACTAAGTGATGGACTTTGCAGTGGTGGTCGAAGGAGGCCTGGGGGGAAGGGAATAGAGTGAATTTGGAGAATCACGGACGGCTTCATGGAGGAGCAGAGACTGGTGTTTTATTTCGGGGCAGCTGGCAGCCCCCAGCTTCTGCAGGGCCTGCTTGATTTAGCACACTCATTTGGCAGGAATAGCTGTGCTCCCTCTGCACCAACTCACCCTCTCATTCTGTAGAGTCCCTGAGGGCTCTTGGCAAAAATGGGAAGGAGGGTGGAATGAGTAGGAGTGGGGTGGGGGAAAGGCGCAAGGCCCTCTCCTCTCACACCCGGCAGCCCGGCTGCCAGAGGCACTTCCCCAGAGCTCTTACTGAGCGCTTCTGCTCACTGTCCTGGTTAGGCATGAGTCTGCCATATCACCTTGGTTGTTTTTTTTTTTTTTTGGCAGTACTGGGTATTGAACCCAGGGGCATTCTACCTCCAGGCTACACCCCAGCCCTATTTTTTATTCTTTATTTTGAAACAGGGTCTCACGAAGTTGCGGAGGGCCTCACTAAGTAGCTGAGGCTGGCCGCGAACCCGGATCCTCCGGTCTCAGCCTCCCAAGTACTGGGATTACAAGCGTGCGCTACCACTCCCGGCTGTCACCTTGGTTTTATATGTAAGCGTCTGTTGGT
Organism: Glis glis; assembly: GCA_004027185.1. NCBI lineage: Eukaryota > Metazoa > Chordata > Mammalia > Rodentia > Gliridae > Glis > Glis glis. The sequence continues at coordinate 664 of PVJS01011276.1, read as the reverse complement.
GGAGACTGAGTCTGCTCTACAAAGTGCCCCGCACTGCTTCTGCATAAAAGTGGCAGTCTTTGTGCTGGGAGTGGAGGAGCTGGCAAATACACGGAGTTATAAGGGGAATCCTTGAGAGGTAGAGAGGAAATGTAGAGGAAACTTGGGGGACAGGAGCGATAGGCTGCTACTGCCTGTCATACCAACACTCCAGGATCCTGTAACTAGTGAATGCCCGCTTGTGAGATCTTACTGTGTGCCAGCTCCTGCACGTGTACCATTTTTTATTTACAAGGAAACCGCAAACTGGATTTTGTTACCCCCATTTCACAGATGAAAAGTGGAGTCTCAGAAATTTAATCCATTGAGTTTTGAGTTTTCAATTCTGTGAATATTCCAATGAAATTGACATGGGTGCATCACAATAGATTAGAAATCATAATCTAGAGCTTGTTATATAATTTATTATCATTAATAATATTCATGAATATTATCACCAATCATTCGCCTGTTCCTTTTCTCAAAAGAAAAGGACTCTGAAAACAAATAACAAATACTTATTTCAAAGTTACCATGAATGGTATATTTGTTGCTCAGTATAAGTCTTTTTTTTTTTTTTTGCAGTACCGGGATTGAACCCAGGGGTGTTCTACCTCCGCGCTACACCCCCGGCCCTATTTTTTAT
>PVJS01011275.1:0-46102 GCA_004027185.1 Glis glis | reverse complement strand
TGTGTGTGTGTGTGTGTGTGTGTGTGTGTGTGTGTGTGTGTTTGTGTTACTGGAGATTGAACCCAGGGGCATTTCACCTCTGAGCTACACCCCCAGCCCTATTTTTTTTCTTTTTGAGACAGGGTCTTACTAAGTTGTGGAGGGTCTCACTAAATTGCTGAGACTGGCCACAAACCTGTGATCCTCCTGTCTCAGTCTTTCAAGTACTGGAATTATAGGCATGCGCCACCATGCCCAGTTTAGCGGGGACTCTTAATCTCAGGTGTTTACCTCTGTTCAGTATCAGTAAAGATGATTCTAGTTGGTACCACATCCCTTGATGCTCTCTGCTCATCCAAGTTCCCTATTCCTCTAAAATTTAAGCATTACTTTAAATCATTTTTTATATTATGCAATAATATATTGTAGTGTTTTTATTAGTCTTTTATCTTATTCCTCAGTGCCTTCCATATTGCCAAAAATGTTAGTAAATTTTGACAAATTAATATGTGTTATAATGTATATGAAATTAAGGCTAGAACAGTTTCTGACAATTGATAGGTGATTAATGAACTGTTAGTGTCTGCCTTGGTATTTTGGTTTATAAAGACTACATCCTCTTTATAATGCTATTCTTCATACTGGTTTCCAGATGTACTACATTTTTTAATAAACTTTTCTTTCAGTGGCTATGTAAATGTATATTCAATTTCCTCTAAGAACCCAAAGAAATTCCTGGGATATACTTAATCCAAAAATAATGTATTATCAATATGAGAAAGTAGGATGAAACAATCAATTTGGGGCATATATAGAAATATTAAGTAGAGAAAGAAATCCTAATAAGTGAATAATCTTTTACTTTGTCTCCATATATGAATATTTTTATCTAATAGTAATTTATACCTATCAAATTGATTGATCAAATGAATTTAGGAATGCCCACTTACATGTACCTATTTTAGGCAAAAAAAAAAACCATTTTCTCAATTATCACATGGACATTTATAAAATCTTATATAATTTACAAAACACTCCTCCATATTTTACCTCTGTAAATGCACAAGATATAAGAAGTATTTTTAAACAAAGCATTTAAAAACAAAGATCAATATGCATTTCAAATACTTTGAAATTTCAGTGAATACTTTCAAATTTCCATAGAATTCAATTTATGCATAATAAAAGAATTTTCAAGTAAGAAGCCACTTTTTTACTTAACAGTTTGCAAACAGTTCTTAAATTTTGAGCAATGCTACTTTATTGAGTGTAATTACAGTAATCCCATCTCAGAAACAATCAGAACCTGTATTATTCTGAAAATTAAAGAAATAGTATATAAGGTTAAGGAGATAAAATGCAATCTGCCTGCCCTCAAACTTCTAACTAATTGAGCAGTTATGATGAGTTTTTCCCCATTTTTTCTCAGCAGTAATCTAAACCAAGATTTGAAAAAGTCAGACTTGCCGCCAACAATTTCTTTCATGCGTGATGTTAAGCAGTTTCTATACTAACCTATTAACACTTATTTCAATCATGCTTATCCTTGACAACATCTCCATGCACTTTTTCTGCAGAACATAATAATATTTAATGTCACTTGGTATATCATTATAGATATAACTTATGTGGTCTGGCTAAATGAGCAAGTGCTGACAGGCTCTATAAGACAAGAAGATTCTTTTACAATGGGATCCTAGCGCGACTGCCGAAATAATAAAATTCAGAGAAACTTCAGAATCTTACTTCCAGTGTTTAAAAGGAAAGTTCACTATACCACATCCCTCCAACCCCTGTAAACATTTCTGTTAATTACATGGAGTTTGAAAAAGCTTTACTTCATTCTGGCAGTTCCCTAGAGCTAACAATTGTTGCTGGATTTAGTAATTGGTGGCAGAATGCCAATTACACTGCATGATGAGTGAAATATCTGCTACAACTGTCACAAAGCAGTGAAAGTCACAGAAAGCATTTAAAAGCCAGAGGCTGAGAATTAGGTTTCTCACTGAATATGTAAACAATATTGTGTCTCAAACTTATTTATAACAATGGGAAAATATGTTCTCATATTAAAAACCACCCAAAATTATCATACTTCATTACTCAATTCTCACTAGTATTTTATGATCAATGCACAAAAGAATAGAGATGACACTAAAAGGAAAAGTTGCTAGTATTATTATTTACAGGATTATTAACATGTGACTAGCTTTCTTATGTTCCTGGAAATGTACAAAGTAGTGTAGTTATAAGTAATATATTGTGTACACATGTTTTAGCTAAGGAATACTTAGTGATAATTTTAAACAAATTTGAAGTAAGTTTAAAGAAAGGATAAGCAATTAAAAGATGTATAAGACACATATTATTTACTGCCTGAGGTGCAGAAAAATCACTGAATTTCTCATTATTTACTTGTTTGGGGAAAATAATAATTTTTTTGCTTTTTCTTCCTCTCTCTCTTTTTAACAGTAAGAACTTTGACAGTAGTAATTTGTGCTCAAAGATCTACAAATGTAAGATTCCTCTTAAAGTGACTTGTTTTTGTTGGGGAAAAACATAAGTAATCCCGATAGGCTTCTCATTTTTTCTCAGAGGAAATTGCATATAGACACTTTAATTTGTTCTACCTTCTACTTTAAATGTGTATGTATGTGCATGCAATGTATGATTTAAATAGGCAACATAAAATTCCACTGAAATATTATTTATGTCTGTATTATTTCACAATAATAGGGATAGAGTGTAACCATTGCTTTCTTTTATGTGTGTGATTTGTCTTTTGCATTTTTCCAAAGAGGTAAATAGTCCTAGTAGAAATAAAATCAAAACAATAAAGAATAAAATATAAATAATTGTTGGAAATATGCTTATACTGCTGAACACACAGAAAGAAAAAATCATAAAAATTATAGAATTTAATTGCTGGTTTAAAAAATTGATTAAAATATTTAAGACTTGCATAGAAATAAATGAAAAAGCATTGTGAAAAGGGGAAAACACAGTATCACAAATATGCAGACAGAAGAAAGGAAACCAATGAAAGAGTTGATAGTTATCCATGAGGATGTATGATGGTATCTACATGCTTCCTCAAATTTTTTATCCAACACAGCTTTTCATTTTCAGCCTAATAAACACAATGATAATCAACAACAATAGCAACCATGACATCTCACACATTTTAAAGTTTCTCATGAGTTAATTCATTGAATAACCTGTTCAGTACACAACCCTATGAAGTAAACGTCATTTATCATTACTATTGAGTGTTTGATGAGACTCAAGTTCAGACAAGTTAAGGAATGGCCCAAGGAAGTGACAGATAAAGATCACATTTGCATTTAGGCAGTGCATACTTTGCATAGGTAGTTACTTTTTCACATTAGTGGGATAACTGATATATACTCTCCTGTCTGTATATTGTGACTTAATGTTTATGTCCAATTTCTGAAAGCAAAATGGTATTCACGGTGCAAGTGTAGTTAATTCTTTTTTTTAACAATAATTCACAAGTATGAAGCCTTGAGGACCATTTACATAAAAGTTAACTGGATCTAAAATAAAAATCAATAATCTATGAAAAATCAATTAGTTCCAGTTTTTTTAACTTAAATTCTTGATTTTATGTTTTTGTTATTGTTGTTGTTGTTGTGCTCTATGTTATACTTATTCAGTAAACATTTATTTTGCTTTTACTACAAGCCAGAGACTGACAATAAAATGAAGATTCAGTATTTTAAAAGTAGACTGCATGTGCACGTACACCCTTATTTAAGGAGACTGGCTATTTTTTTTTTTTTTTTGGTAGTAGAACCCAGGGGAATTCTACCTCTGAGCTACACTCCCCAGCCTTTTTTTTATTTTGAAACAGGGTCTCGCTATGTTGCTGAGGCTGGCCTTGAACATATGATGCCCGTCTCAGCCTCCCAATTACTGAGATTACAGGTGTGAGCCGCCATGCCTATCTGAGACTGGCTATCTCTTTGGGGATTAAGTTTGGAGAAAAGAATAATAAAAATGAGGGGTGTATTTAGAAGATTTAGTTTTATTAATAGAATATAACTCTTTAACTGGATAGTGTGTATATCTTCAATATGTAATATGGTTATTTTTTTTTTTGCGGTACCGGGGATTGAACCCAGGGGCATTCTACCTCCGAGCTACACCCCCAGCCCTATTTTTATACTTTATTTTGAAACTGGGTCTCACGAAGTTGTGGAGGGCCTCACTAAGTAGCTGAGGCTGGCCGCGAACCCGGATCCTCCGGTCTCAGCCTCCCAAGTACTGGGATTACAAGTGTGCGCCACCACGCCCTGCCTTGGTTGTTATTTTAGATAGTACTTTTCTAAAATTTTTATATATACATAATTCAGAAATTATACATATTAAAATTGTATAGTTTTAAGTTTGTCTAATTGTCAATATACCCCAAGGAATCCACTTACTTTCAGGGTGCAGTACAGATGAAAACTCTGCATAAAGTCAGGGATGACTGGGTGGGCCATGATATTCAGAAACGGAGATTCATCATCTTCTTATTGATGATCACTGCAGTGTTGTGAATCTTCTGAATTTTTACACATGAGTTGGTCAGCATCTGTATCTCCACAGATGTCAGAAACTTTGGAAACACGTGTGCTGCTGGTCCCAGATGTTCTCCCGATAGGTGTACTCATGGTCAGAGACAATCAGGAGTGTGGAACCCTTAAGGCCCTTGAGGCTGTTCACCTTGCTCAGTGACTCCTGCTGGAAGAGCTGCTTCTTCAGGATCTTTTTTTTTTTTTTTTTTTTTTTTTTGCAGTACCGGGGATGGAACCCAGGGGCATTGTACCTCCGCGCTATACCCCCGGCCCTATTTTTTATACTTTATTTTGAAACCGGGTCTCACGAAGTTGCAGAGGGCCTCACTAAGTAGAGAGAGAGAGAGAGAGAGAGAGAGAGAGAGAGAGGAGAGAGTTGAGGCTGGCCGCGAACCCAGATCCTCTGGTCTCCGCCTCCCAAAGTACTGGGATTACAAGCATGAGCCACCACGCCCGACTCTTCTTCAAGATCTTGATGGTCTTGCCTCTCTTCTCTCTCTCTCTCTCTCTCTATCTCTCTCTCTCTCTTGCTGTCTATCAAGAGCAAGCAAGAGGTTATTAAAAGGAGCTATGCATAATTCCATTTACAACTATTTGAATTACAATGAACATTCAAAATGAATTAACTTCCAGTAAAAGAAAAGGTTAAGACAATAGTGAGATAAAAGATTGTGTAGGGTTAGATTGCTAAGAGTAGCTAAATTTTACCAGATATCTCATATTTTTATTTAATATTCATAGTAAGTTTCTGTAGTAGGAATGTTAATTCCCATCTTATAGAGGAAAAATCTGAATTCAGAAAAATTAAGCAGTTTTCTACTTGACTGTAATTCCAGTATGTTGCTGTGTGTTTATCCACCACACTGGTGTGATGGATTCAGTAAGGTACTTGTGGGCTTATTGACTCTTGGCTATGGAAATAATAGGGTTTAATTTTAATGTGAGTAAATTAAGGAATAGGTAGGAGACCAAAAAACAGACTTTGGGTTCATTAGAAAGATTTTGATGACTTTTTAAAAAAGCATTTTTTATGAAACCAGGGCTAAAGTTGGAAGAATAAAATAAGGTAAAAGGTAAATATCTCTAGTTCATTTTGTCTTCTTAAATTTATCATTGTCTTTTGCATGTTTTCTCTTTTCAAAGATTCTGTGTAAAGATGAACCAACAGCATTTGGCTAAATATTGTTTTCGCGCTTTCACCAGAGAATGCTCAGTTTTTGAAACACCAAAATGACTGATTACAATGCTTTCAAGATATTTAGTGTGAACCCAAAAGAACTACATGCCTTTGGATGTTTTTGTAGCTGTTGAAAGAAGGGTTCCCTCACAGAGAAGTGAACCAGCTCCTTTATAGATACTGTTTAGAGAAGGCATTTTTTCGTTGCCAATAGGACATTTTTTTTTCAGTATTTCTAGCAGCAGAAATTATCCAGGAGCTAACACATAGCTACAGCTGGAGCTGACTCCCATCCATTCATCATTGTCACTGCATGAATTAGGAGCCAGCAGACCATTTCTCTCACTTTACTTCAGCTCCTTTTCAGAATGAGGGAAGGTTCATAATGCTTAGATATGATAGTACTTTCTTTCACTCTATTATTTAGAGAGCAATCAATTTTGCTCTGTGTCACTTCACAAACTCTTCAGCTTTTCAAAAGGAAACAATTCTCACTGGTGTTTGTGTATGAATATGTGCATGCTTGTGAGTTGGACATATGGTAATGGCATTTGCTGCATATATCATCACATAGCTGTGTCATTTCAAGGGGTACATTTTAACTTCTCTTAAATGTTGAAATAACTTGCTTTTTTCTCTCAGTTAAAAAATAATTTCCATAAGTCCCTTTGTGAGGATGAAAAGATTCATTCCTTACACATTACAAAGTTTTTATTAAGACATTATGATAGTAACAGATGAAATGATCACATGACTACTGAACTGCCAATTGGGTACTTGATCACAGCATCATGGAAATAAAGTTTTTCCATAAAATGGATTGCATTACATCAATTTATTCTCTTCCAAGAGTTAGAAGCATTAACCTTTGAGATGACCATTATCATTTAATTGGCATTCTTATACCATCTAATGTGTCATTAGCCTTTGTAGATTGTGTCATTAAACGTGGCAATCATAATATCCAGTAAATTATAATACTGAACAAGTTGGGCTCATCTTTTTAGTCCCCCTAAAGAAACCAAATAACCATGTGCCTGTGTCAAAAGATAAAATGAAGCTTTGTTGCAAGCACATATTTTCATCTGTTTAACCTATCACGCGTAAAGTACTTCATATAATTTGTTATGACAAAAAACATAATCTAACTCAATCTTTAATAACATTTCTAATGAACGCAGTGTAACTGAAAAGTATGGCAGAAATAAAGTCTTTCTATAAAATGTACATCATAACTTTAAAACCTTTCAAATTTTTAAACATGACATCTAAAATAGAGGTGCAAAATTATGTATGCTTATTTCCTAGACCATTTATCATATAAAGATCAACTTTTCCAATATAAACAGGCTTGGATCAACAGCAAAATATGCCGTAGTATCAAAATCATGGCATCAAAATATACATATATGGAGAGACATAGACACACTAGAATTTCAGATTTGAGAAACAGGTTATTGTAACTCTAGTACATTGATGGTTATAAGAAAAGATATATTTAAAAATGCATTAAACTCTAAGATATGCACAACTTACTAGCATTTTGAAGATTAATGTTCATACATAATTAAACAAAGGAATTAATAAACTTAGTATTGAATTATAAGCATCATTTGGCATAAATATTTAGAGTGTGCAATACAAATATTCTAAATATTACTCTATGTATAATTTTAAAAATTATTACAACTTTGGCTTAATATTATAATTAATTCTGTGACCTAAGTTATATATCTAAAACAACTGTAATATTTTTCTAAAAGAATGGGTTTGACATGGGTTTCATTCTATGGAAATTTAAGGACACTTAGTAAACCAACTCACATGAAAAGGCATTTTTTTTTCTGTCATCCCTGTAGTAATCACATATCATTATACACAGAGAAAAATCTTGAACTAGAATTACAGATTTCAGTCTGTGATTAGCTTTGCAGTCTTTGAAGACTTTTCCATTACTCAGAAAAAAAATTCTCCTCCCCAGAGTTTTCCAAATAAAAGAACTTACTTCCATGTAATTTTTTTTAAAGTAGTGGATAAATTAAGCTGGACTTGGTGACAAACCCTTATAACCCCAGTACTTGGGAGGCTGAGACAGGAGGATCGAAGGTTCACAGCCAGCCTCAGCAACTTAGTGAGGAACTCTGCAACTTAGACCCTGTTTCTAAACAAAAAATAAAATAGGGCTGGGGATTTTGCTCAGAGGCAGAATGCCCCTGGGTTCAATCCCCAGTACCAAACACACACACACACACACACACACACACACGCACACGCACACGCACACACACACACACAGTGGATAAATTGAAAATGAACCCATCAAATATGGTTGCTGTTTTATTTAGTAATGTAATTAAAAACTTAAGTATTGTGAGACTGACTTACAATAAGAAATATTTCATGGAATCCTGTTTAGTTAGACTATAGTTTATATATCAAAAAGCATTATATTGAGAAAATTGTTTAAATAAAACTCTTTGAAACTTAAACATTACAAACTAAAGCACTAGAGTATTTTTGTTCCAAATTGTAAATGCATTAACATGTTGGTGGTAAAATATATCTAGATGTAAAATTGCAGAACCTTTTAGTAAAGAGTTGCCTTAGAGAAATACATATCCTTCTGCTTTGCTACTTTAGACATGAATTAATGAACACTAAAATATCTTCAAGACACTTCTAATTTTATGTAGATAGGATATTGAAGAATAAAAAGGAAAATTCAATAGTCTAATACTTGAACTATTCTTTCTGTCACATATCCCTGCCTAACCACTTATAAAAACGAACTATCTGGTGTCATTTTTTAATCCATAGCTATACATTAAATGCATGATTACCATTCAGTGAATGTAAATACTGACTTTATTAGTTCTATTTATTATCAAAAAGCCACTATTTAGTTCTATTATGCAAAGAGCTGAACTAGATGTTGCAAAGTAGATGAACAGAAGTGGAAGGAATTGTAATTTTGTGGAAAAAGGCATTTTGAGCTAGAAATGTGTCAAAATAAAATGTGTAACATCATAAACTAGGAGAATTCAGAGGCACAAAGTAGTGTGTCCACCTGGCATATCCACAAAGTTTAAATCAGGAAAGAGGCCACTTAATAGTGAGTGTTGAGTTGTGGATAACATTTAGTAAGGAAAAAAGGACATTACTATACTTTTTTCTAAACAAGATTGTTTTAATAAAAAAAATTAAGATTTTCAGCACAAAAGAAAGTTTCAAGCACATGTCGAGTTCTTTACCATAATTACTTCATTGATCAAAACAAAAACATTCTGTACTGTAATAACTTAGAAAAACAGAACTATTCATGATTTTGTCTGACTTCTCTTATAATAATGGGAAAGTGGCACAATTAAGTTGCAGCATATTTCTCATAGTAATCTGACATTAAGTACCAAATAACTTCTTCTCTAAATTTACTTATCCCATGGAGAACTTAAAAACTAATATGTGGTCGGGTGTGGTGGCTCATGCCTGTAGTCCCAGTATTTGGGAGGCTGAGAAAGGAGAATCGTGGGTTCTAGGACAGCCTCAGCAACATAGTGAGATTCTCAGCAACCTAGCAAGACCCTGTTTTCAAACAACAACAAAAAAGGGATCAGGGTGTAACTTGGGGGTAGAATGCCCCTGGGCACAAAAAAATGAATATGTGTATAGTTTGCCTACATAAACACACAAGTGCAATTTCATCAACATTTTTTTCAGAAGAATATCCCCAATTAGTGTGTTAGCTTTGGAACTCTAATTAAAAACCACATTGTCATATATATATTAGAAAGCAGTTTCCATACTCTTTATATTTTGTTAGGGTTAAATATTTGTGCTGTTTTTGTTTTCTGATGGGATTATGCCATCCTAACACATAGAACATGTATCAGAAACTAGATTGAAAAAGGATCTCAATCCCATGTTGAGAAAATAAAGTGCAAAGGTATCCAGCAATATGTAACCCAAGTGTGAGAATGGTGTGCTATTCTAGACCCAGTGATTGCATTTTAGAAAGTATACCAAAGACTAATTATAAATAAGAAAAATAATGTTTTTTGTTAAAAATGTCACTAATGTATTGTTTTACAATAGCTAATTAGGGAAAAAATCTAAATATATAAAAATTGAAAAAAATTTAAAAATCCTGTGCTAGGTACTTCAAAAAGTATTATTCAAGTGACCATATAAATTTTTGTTGAATCAGAGACTATTTAAATGAGGATAATTTGCAAGGATGGCTAAGCAACCTGTTTAAACAAGGACAGACTCAGGCAGACCCAAAATCTGGGTCTGCTTCAATCACCTTAAATACTATGCACCTAGCCAGATGTGGTAGCACATGCCTATAATGGCAGTACTTGGGAAGCTGAACAGGAGGATCACACGTTTGAGGCTATCCTCAGCACCTTAGCAAGATCCTGTTTCAACATAGAAAATAAAGTAGGGCTGGGGCTCAGAGGTAGACTGTTCCTGGGTTCAGTCCCCAGTACATAATAATAATAATAATAATAATAATATCCTTTTAAAACAATGCTACAAATAATTTGTTGGCTTGGGGAAGTATTTGTATTACAACATTAACTTCAAAATTAGAAAATCTAGATTGATCATAAATATGTACATTTAAACTGTGCTTTACTTGGTTATGGTAAGCATATGCATTGTATACATTTTCTATAAAAGAATTTGCTTTGATTTTATAAAAGAACACGCATTATAAACAATATGGCTTTATTTTAAATATAAACAAGAGTTGCCTAATTAGAGCAACAGCATGACTTGTGCAAAATTTACAGTCATACAGTTAATAGGTAAACCATAGAAGGAAAAATGATAGAACACATATATTGACTCTTTTTCCAAGTTATTTAATTAAATTTATTCCAAATATTTAAGAGCTTAGAATACTAGATGACTAATTATAAGTCACATTTCAGGAGAACTATTATAAAAATATGATAATTGTCCTACAAAGTATATAGTACAGATTATAATTTTATTTTAAGAGGTTAATAGCTTCTAGAAAAAAAAATATATATATACCAGGCTATCCTCAGCAACTTAGCAAGATCCTGTTTCAACATAGAAAATAAAATAGGGCTGGGGCTCAGAGGTAGAATTTTCTCTATATATATTTTCTAGGAATATATATATATATATATATATATACACAGAGACCATATATATAATTCTCTCTATATATAATATATATATTTTCTGTAATCTTACATGGTTAGGTATTATGATTTTATGATTCCCTTTTGAAGATGAGCACAATGAGTTGAGATAAAACATATTTTCTAGGATAAAACCTAATAAGAGTCTTCAGCAATTTCATAGTTTTCCAGTTTAAAATTTGTAGTATTTTCACGCCATTGCATTAATAGTTTTTGTGTTACAATTCTCAACATAGATTAGGTTTTCTACTTTCATTTATTGAACTCTTCTATATATTTTAGAAAACCTTTTGTGATAACGTGCCCAGAAAAAAGTAATTTTTTAGCCTCATTTTCTACCCTAAAATTAAACTCCCTGTTTACTGCCACAAGGACAAGACTAGTTCCCCAAGGACAGAAAACCAGTTCCTGCCCTTATTGCCCCTAAGGACAACACCCGAAAAACCAGTTCCTGCCCTTACCTCCGCCCCAGGACAAAGCCCTCAAAACCAACCCCCACCTCTGTGTTTAACCCCTTCCCTAATCACTTTACTTTTAAATAAGGGAAAACTTTCTGTGGTTGGCTGATTCAAATTCAAACTGCAAATATCTATTTCTGTACCCCCAGCTTGTTCTATAAAAAGGGAGCTGTAAGCTACACAAGGGGCTGCCGTTCTAGCCTGTGCTGGTGGACGGTAGCCCCACGGTATTAAAGCCTCGCCTTAACTGAGATGGTGGTCTTGGAATTTCTGTTTTTCGCGCATTGTTCAACACTTTAGTAAACAAATAAAATGTATATTTACCTATGTTACCGCTGTAATTTATATATCATCAGGAGTCATTAAATAATTGGTTCATTTAAAATAATTCTACCAAATAAAATTGAATAAGTTGAAAAAGGAAAGAATCAGTTCAATATAAAACTGATGCTAGCAGTTATTACCTTTTCCATTGTACTGTAAAGCATATTGTATATATTGTAAAATTTATAGTTAATCTTGTCATTTGAGTTGAGCTACTTTACCACTTTATTCCAAATGTGTCACCATGTTGCTTGGTTAAAAGAAAATAACCAATAAGCTTGATATAGCCCTCATCTACTAAGCTCTTTCATATAATCCAATAGCACAAAACATGCTATCGAAAAGAAAATGCAGCTGACTTTTTCAGTTTCTTTTCTTTTTTCCCCTTAGCCTGAAAACTATGATACTTGCTTCTTAATAATGAATTCACATGCCTCTCTTGAATTTCTTTTCCTCTGCAACAGTCCAATGAGTCTTTATCTATTGCTCCAGACAGCCATCTTCTCAAATCACCTAGAGATGTGAATGATAACCCTATCACCTACCAGACAGAAACATCAAAATCCTGGCCACCATTCACCAAGATAGCTCTTTCTTATCTGAAGCTATCCATCTATAATGTGTAAGGACAGAGCCTGCTTTCAGTAATGCAGCTGGTTATAGCAACTAAGAATAGCACAAGCTTCTGTCCAGATGATGCAGAATAGCTCACCTTCATCAAAATGAACTGGACCAGGAAGTGTCACTCCTGAAGGACAACCGGAGAAGTCTGAGTTGAGTATAAATTTGCAGAGAGACAGGGTCAAATAATTAAAGTATATGTTGCACACCAATCTGTAAATAGTTATGATTTGACATCAGTAAATAGTTTATAGTTGTGATGTTTAATAATACAAGAAATTTTGCAGTTTTCATTACCTAATCAAAAGTAGTTGCCATAATTTTGTAAGATTAGGGAGTGAATCAAATATATTTGAGTAGAGTTGCATTTTTAATGCCATGAAATCATCAAATACGTACTGCTTCGTGATTTCTTTTAGCTAACATACCTTTCCAAATTTGATGTTTTTTTGTGACATTTCTTTTTCACATAGTATTATGTAAGCAATTCGAAGATCCTCCACAATATAAATTAATCTTGAATAAGCCATCATGATGCAAAGCTTAACTTGATAATTAAGACAGAGGTTTTTCTCTTAACACTCTTATATTATTTAATATACAATGATTAGTCTTCTCAAGAAATCCATAAGAGATATATATCCCATTTTTAATGAACACAATTAACCTTGCCATAAATGTGATTTTTTATTTATAGCTTAAATGTTAAGCATGTTTTCTTTTTTCACATAGAGCTGCTTTACATTTCTACAGTTTATTTTTCCTGTGACTCATTCACTTCCTTGAGGAGATTTCCTTCTACCTTACATAAAGCAGTTCTCGTCAGATCTTGCGAAAGCCTGAGGTTAGCAAAATCATTTTGCTTGAGGTAAATTTAAAACTTGAGTCCCTTGGAATAAAAGGCAAATGCACCACTTCTCTTCCAGGGTCTTTAAATCTTAATGATATGTGCTCCAGAAATGGATTTACGCTTCACTTTCCCACCTCCACTTTCGAGCTCACTTTAAGTGGTTTGGGTGTTTGCAGTTAGCGAATATTGAACAACCCAAGATACACTATTGTCCCTCTACTCTTAAGAATAAGGTGAAGCGTTTTGTGTAATTTGCATAGAGTTCAGGTATTAAGGCATGAAGTGGGCTTTATTAAATGAGTGTGTGGACAATTGATGGTGCACCAGAGTGACATTTCCTAATTGCCTGTGGTCCCTTTTAATAAACTGCAAGCTCAGATGTCAATCACAGGATAAAGGCCGGGCATAGGAAATTGTTTGGTTAATAATTAATATCAATTGGCTATTAGAGTTCTTTGGTTTCTCGCTGTGTGGCAAAGCACGCCAGTGAAGTGCTAGATAGGAGGCAATTTGCTTGCATGCAGATGGCTCTGGGTTATAATAAATCTTAAGTTCTAACTCTCGCTTGACCTTCTGCAGCTTCCTTTTGTGGTGCCAGTCACAGTGGGGATTTTAGGATGTCTTAATCACCTTGGGTTCCATGTGGAAGGTCTATGTCCTATATAGATGAAACATAAACAGGTGTGGAAACAGCACTGACTGCTGTTTATACTCTATACAATGGTGTGTTCCTCAAGTGTGGCAGGGTTATGACATCTTGACTATTATTTTAAGCATTGTGCATATCAATAGAGAAGCATTTTTTGCTGCTGCTCTTTCCTGACAAAGATCAAGGAGACAGTACTATTAATTATTTTCTTCTCAAATATTTTCTTCCCTCACTTATGCAGACATTTGAATTAGATGAAAAGAGAACATTTTACTGTCAAAAACAAAAGAGCAACAACAACCAAAATATTAAACTATGCTTTTATAATATTTGCATCATCATCTTACGCATAAGTCTTAAAAATTAAGCAAAATTGAATATTCAGGAAACAAATAGCATTAATAAGTCAATGCTGTATAGATACTACTGTATAGACTTTAGCTCAAGCTTCACTTCAGCACTTACTATTTTTATGTCTTTTGTGTGTTACTAGAATCAATTTCCCCTTCTCAGCTCCCTGTCTGTAAAATGGCAACACTCAACTACTTCAAATGAAACCACTAAGTAAATTGTGAGACCTACAAGTATATAATCACCTCATCTCTAGAAGGAAATGGTCAAATATTTCTCAGAAAGTCTTATTCAAATGGAGAAGTCATTACCTAAACTCCTAATTATTAAAAATTCTTATAATAAATCTATTTTTAGGCAGAAGTCTCAAGAAATCATTAACATTTGATTTTTTATATGTTAAATCTATGAGTTTACTAGCAACCTGTATGAATTTTCTTTCACTACAACAAATACCTGAGATAATCAAGTATTAAAGAGAAAAGCTTCATTTTAACTCAGTTTGGAAAGTTTCAATCCATGTCGATTGGCCCCATTGCTTTTGAGCCTTTGACAAGGCAGTACATCATGGTGTGAGTGTTTGGTAGAGAAAAATTGCTCATCTCATGGCTAGAAAACAAAAAGGAGAGAGAGAGAGGGAGAGGGAGAGGGAGAGGGAGAGAGAAAGAGAGAGAGGCAGACAGACAGAAAGAAAAAATGGAAGGAAGGAAGGAAGGAAGGAAGGAAGGGTCCTAGACTAGTTCATTAAACTCTTCAAGGTCACACCTTCAATGACCTAAAGACCTTCTATTAGGCCCTATCTTACTATCTTTTATTTTTTC
Organism: Glis glis; assembly: GCA_004027185.1. Lineage (NCBI taxonomy): Eukaryota > Metazoa > Chordata > Mammalia > Rodentia > Gliridae > Glis > Glis glis. The sequence continues at coordinate 31,112 of PVJS01011275.1, read as the reverse complement.
GGTACTGGGGATTGAACCCAGGGGCATTCTACCTCTACGCTACACCCCTGGCCCTATTTTTTATACTTTATTTTGAAACTGGGACTTACGAAGTTGCGGAGGGTCTCACTAAGTAGAGAGAGAGAGACAGGGAGAGAGAGAGAGAGAGAGAGAGAGAGCTGAGGCTGGCCGCGAACCCGGATCCTCCGGTCTCCACCTCCCAAAGTACTGGGATTACAAGTGTGCGCCACCATGCCCGGCTTCCTATCTTATTATCTTTTAAAGGTTCCATTTCCTCCTTCTAGCACCAAGCTGGGGACCAACCCTTTAACTCATGGGCTTTTGAAAGACATTTAAGATCCAAACTATAGCACAACCCATGAAATACAGAGTTTAATAGGAAAAAAATAATGTTTGGGAGGCTGAGACAAGAGAATCATAGGTTTGAGGCCAGTCTCAGCAACTGTTTTAAAATTTAAAAAAAATAGAAAGGGCTGGGAGTGTGGCTTAGATTTAGAATGCCTCTGGGTTCAAGCTCCAGTGCCAAAAAATAAATAAATAATGTAGTTGGCTTTAACACCCATGTTTGCTTTGTTTGTATTATTTATGTCATCATCATATGTCTTAGAGATAAGACCTACAAATAGCTCTCTTCTTATTCATTGCTCATTGCCTTCTTCTTTAGGGGAAAATTTTTTATTCATTTTATCTAATAACATAAGACATTTAACATTTAGCAATTAAGCCTTTTTTAAAAAAATTTATTTGTATTATCTAAGAAAGTTGAGAAATGTTTTCAAATACAAATACTTCATGAGAATATTATTTCCTCTGTTCTGGGTCTTCTCATCTCCTTTCCACAAAGCAGAAGGACATTATCTCCTTGGCAGAGTGTGGAAGCCAGTTTTTATTTTCAGCTCTAATGGTCTCATCTGAATCCTCATCCCAGGAGTGTTCACTGACAGAGACCCCATGCTGTGATCCACGCTGCTTAATGACAACTTGACGGGGAATAAAGTTATCATAATCCATAACTTAATTATAGATGATAGTCCCTGTTCTGACTGTAACACTAAGAATCTGGCTTCATTTACATTTCTGGGATACTTTACAAATGATTTGGGCTGATCTTTGATACAGGGTCATGAGTGGAAAAACTTTTTGTAAAGTTACATTCAATCTTACTTAAAAGAAAGAACCCACATCTGCATTGGACATGTTTTTGAGTTATCATTTGCCTATAGTTTCTATGTATGTAAATATAAATTTCAATAAGAATTTGGCATCAGATGTTTGGATTGGAGTTTTCTTCTCATTTAAATGTAAAAATTGCTTCTTTTCTTGTTATTGCCCTGAACCTTGAAAACAGAAACAAGCAAACAAAAACCTATTTCCTAGAAGTTATAAAAATACATAATTGAAAATTGTTTTTATTTTCCTCAAATAAAATTGTTCTCATACAAATTTCATTTCAATTCATGAATTTGCTGAGACCATTTACTTAGGTGGGGTTAGTGCCCTCCTTTCTGATTTTAAATTGGGAGCCAACTTTAATTCTTTTTCTTCATGAAATTTTTTTTGGAAGAAAGTGAGCTAGGTGCTAAGTTCACCTCCAGCTTGTATTGGCATTTACTGCCTTTGTGACTGAGACATTCACTAAAACTGTCTAAACCTCTCTAAATTCTCATGGTGATAGCAATTGAACCTCTCTCAAAGGAATGTGATAACTAAGGAACATGATGCTTAATAGATATATCTGAGAACCTCTCAGAAGGACTTACTCAAAATTCTATGAAATATCTGGCTAGAAGTTATACAGCTGGCTTTTTTTGCAATATATTATATTTGGGCATGTGGGAGTATGTATGTGGAGAATGATTATTATATATATATATATATATACATATATATATATATAATATAGAATTTATTATGTAAGAAAAATATTTTAGTTCCATTTTTCTACAGGTAGATAACCAGTTTTCCCAGCACCTAGGCGTCCATCAATAGATGAGTGGATTACAAAATTGTGGGAAATACACGCAATGGAATTCTACTCAGCAATAAAGAAGAACAAAATAAATAAGAACAAAATCATCTGCAAGAAAGTGGAAGGATCTGGAGAACATTATGCTAAGCGAGATCAGCCAATCACAAAAAAAGAAGGGACATATGTTTTCATTAATATGTGCAACCTAGGGAGTAGTGGCGACACACAAGGGACTCAGGTTGATAATGGAGAACCCTCAGTGGGGCAAGGGAAGTGGTGCAATGATAGGGGAAGGGCAAGAAAGAAGTGAAGCAGTAGAATTATTATCATAAACAATGTGTGCATATGAGAATAAGCCAACATCATTCTTGGTACTTCATATGGGTGGGCGGAGGCAGGGGGGGACATTAAGAGCTGTGTGCATGTATGTTAACATCAAATAGATATTCATTGTGATGTGAGACTCCAGTGCACCAATAAAAGCATGTTAAAAAAAAGAAAAATGTTTTATACTATAGATACCTTGAATTCTCACTTTCAGATCTAAAAAGATTATTAGATATTTTTGAAAAGATTAAGGATCTTTGGTGATTTCATGTATTAATATTAAACACATGATCACAGAATTTATGAAAGTTAGATATAAATGTCTTTTGATTGATTTTGTTAAACATTCATAAATAAATCTATAGATAATGGTATCATGATATAGAGAAATATTTATAGGAATAAAGTTATGTATTTCCACAAACAGTATTTTCTATAGAAAAAACATAGACACACAAAATAATTAAATGTATAAAAATAAACAGAATTATCTGGTGAGCCCAAGGCTAAAAGCATAACTGCTTTCTCTTTTATTGACACATAAATATTACTGAATTGATATGTATTAGTTAACCCAAATTAAATGAATTACAGACTAATATTCTACATATATCATAATTATACAAAAGCTAACAGTCATTGTCGTTATTCATGAATTCTCATTTCTATTACAACACATTTTAAATTATCATACTAAAATATTATATAAGTTTATTTGGATTACAACAAAGTAATTGTATAAACTTTTTATGATTATTGATGTGTGAGTTTTATCCAATTTGAAATTGTATACCCATACTTCTTTTAGGGTTCTTTTTTTTTTACTTTTTTACATTAATTGATCGATGTTATCATTTTCCTAATACTGTAGCATACTAATAATAGTGTTGATACTCTTGCAACATTTAAATTCTCTATTTCAGAAGCTCAGGCTTTCAGTTATCTGATAGGGCAGGTTGGGCGCAAGGGATCTTGGACCACACAGCTCATCTCTGGACATTCTTTGCACCAGTTGGCTGTTCCCAGTTAGAGTCATTGGAAGTATACTGCCCTCTTGCGGGGTACTGCTCAAGTCTCAGTTTATCCCACAGTGGAGGTTTAAGCATGTTACTTAAGTAAAATAACTGACCACAGATACATCCTAGCATAATCCTGGCTATATACTCCAGGAACACACTTTTTTATTTTATTTTTTTATGTATACTTAATTTGGTTTTCTAGTGCTTTGCCAAACTTGACAAGGCCAACTAGAGGATTACTCATTGAGTTTCTCACCATCTATATTCATCTTTCTTGATCATGGACCCTTTCCTCCTTTATTTATTTATTTATTTATTTATTTATTTATTTATTTATTTTTGCGGTACCGGGGATTGAACCCAGGGGCATTCTACCTCCGAGCTACACCCCCGGCCCTATTTTTTTTTTTTTATCCTTTATTTTGAAACCGGGTCTCACCAAGTTGTGGAGGGCCTCACTAAGTAGCTGAGGCTGGCCTCAAACCAGAACCTCTGGTCTCCGCCTCCCAAGTACTGGGATTACAAGCGTGCGCCACCACACCCGGCCCTCCTTTATTATTCAATTGAATTTAAGGAATTCTAAAGACATCTGATAGAAAAAACAAAGAAAGATTTTGAAAATACTTTTCTCCTCCATATTCACGAGAGCTCTACATTATAGCTGTCATTTCTCATTATTGCCCTGGAAATAGACCTTGTCTATCTAGATTGAAAGCCATTAGTTTTATGCATTTTTTTCTTTATGTTTCCTCTTGTTATACTTTCCATGACAATGTATTGTTCTCTTATAAAATGGAGCACTGTTTAGAACCAAATGAGTGCTTTCAGTTTCATTGAAATCTATGTCTGCGAGATGACTCTCAAAACTTTTCATGATGGAATTAAATTTCATGATGGAATACATAAAAATTTATTAAAATTTTTAAATATAAAGGTGCTTTTGATGGTACAAAAAAAGAAGGTGTTTGTCCTTAAAAATTCAGACACAGTTTTGATGAATTAGATCAATTAAAATTTTAAATTACTGATATTAGTAATTTTGGTTTATAAATAACATTTCAGTATTTATATGGAGGACCACTTCCAAATGGAATAAATAGAATTAATTGAAAAAATAATTATCAGGAAATCAGAACAGTTTAATATAATTGAAAAAATTTTACTAAGTTTATTTTCAGTGTCTTTAGAGTGATAGTAAGAATTATTTTAGCTACATAAAAATGAAAATTATATAAGTTTATTGAGTTATCTCCTTTTCATTAATCCTTCTTTAAATTCTGTCACTATGGTATCTTTTAATTTTGTTATTAAAATCTTGTATTTTATTACTGTGTGGCACAGTTGTTTTTTATTAATACTTTCAGGTTGATAATTCAAGAGTTAATAGGAAATTATTTTCAACAGCCTTCTTGAAGAAACTAATGAATATGTACAATGGCTTTATTAGAATTAAGTAGTATTTTTTTGTAAATATATTTTACATAAGAGACACTTGGAGTGCCTTGGAATTAAAGACTAAAATTTACACCCTCTTTTATTAGGTACAAAATGGGAAAATGTTCAATACTTGAAATTTATTGTTCTATAATGAAATTATATTTCACTTAAGTCATTTAGATACATTTTGAGTCTATGAAAATGTACAATTTCTAACCTATTTAAAACTTCTAATATCCACCTATACTATATTAAGCTGTCAGTAGGTTAAAGCAAGACACCATGGGTGTTATAAGGGCAACTTTTCTGATTTACTGGAGTCTAGGGAAAGAAGCTACAGTATTCTAAAATACATTTAGATTTTTCCTTTGCAAGCTTTAATTTTATTAACTTATACTTTATGTATAAGATGTGCTTATATGATTAAATATAACCTAAGAATATAAATTTAAAAACACTTGTGGCCAGAAAATAATAATTATACTTATATAATAAAAAGTATAAGGAAACTAATGTAACTGTGATATAAAATAAATGAAAATTGAAACTAAATAATAAAGATCTATACCAAAATATTTTCTTCTTTATACATACATTCTTAAGGGGTAAGTTCAGCCTGAAATGAAAGCTACTTGCTGTGAAAAAGAATTAAATGGATTTCAATATGTCAAACTAATAAAATATAAATCTTAGTATACTGTTTTTGTGGGGTTTTGTATGTTTGTTTGCTTGCTTTTTGCAGTACTGGGGATTAAACCCAGGGTCATTCTACCTCTGAGCTACACCCCCAACCCTTTTATTTTTTGTTTTGAAATAGGGTCTCACTATGTTGCTGAGATTCTCACTACTTGCTGAGGCTGTCCTCCAATCTGTCTGAGATACTCATGTCTCGGCCTCCCAAGTACTGGGATTACAGGCGTGTACCACCACGCCGACTACTGTTTTCTATCTAGATATATTTATCTGTATCTCTAGTATTATACCACACTGATAATACAAAAATAAGTATGACTGGGCATGGTGGCTCGAACCTGTAATCCCAGTATGTGGAGGCTGAGACAAGAGGATGGTGAGTTTGAGACCAGCTTCAGCAATTTAGGGAGACCCTGTTTCAAAAGTGTTAGGGGGATAGCTTAGAGGCAGAATGCCTCTGGGTTCAATCCCTAGTACCAAAAAACAAACAAAAATAAAAATAAATAAGGCATCATTTAAACAAATCAAAAGGACAATAAAGGAGGAATCCGAGAGAAATAAATTACTTTATGACAGCACACAAGTGACATTAGGGAAGTATTAAGATGCATTCTCTAGAAGGAGGTCAAAGAATAGGGAAACCAGAGATATTTGGAGGTACCTACCTAGGCTTTCCTGAGAAATAACATGTGAGATAGAACTTGAAGTATAGAAAGAAGGCTTTAACCCAGGCAGAATGTTAGGAAGAAAGACGCAATGGAAGGTAGGTTTTAGGGTAAGTGAAAATACATTAAAGAAATAACACTAAGTTACAGACATTTGCCTTGTGTCCATGGAGAGCAGTTGGAAATGATTTTTATAGGCAAATGGGGAAGTCACCCACAAACACTGCTTTAGAAAGATTATGTTGACAGCTGCTGTTTAAGACAGATAAGAATACAGGAATTTATTTTCAGTAGTTTCTGAAGCATTCCAAGCCAGATGTAATTAATACCTGAGCTGATTTCTTGGAAGTGGCCTTGGAAATAACGGAACAGATGAAAGAGACTTAATAGAGGCAAATTGTACATAAGTGAACAATGAGTTGTAGGATGAAAGAAAAGGATAGAAACCGGATAATCCCAGCATAAGTGACTCCAATTTGTGTTTTTATTATCACCGAACCTAAAAACAAAATTCTGTTGATATGTGTTTTTTGAAACATGATTAGTTTAAAAGCATATTGCTTACTTTTCAAATAGGTCTATTTATATTTTTGTAGTTCATTTCTTAGTTCCACTGTGATCAGGGATATAAATGTACATATAAGCTTAGCCTTAAAGCGTCTTTATAAAATCAGTCATATTGTTTGTCTTTTTTATGATATACCTCATGTCTAGCAACACTTCAAGTTTGATAATTTGTATGCAAACACTTAAGGTTTGATAATTTGCCTACAAAAATCCTAATAAATGTTATTGAATTAGTAGTTAAATAAATGAATTATGAACTCCCATTCCAGTTAACTTTAGCATCAGTTATCATTTTCTTTGTCACAGTTCCTTCCATCCCCCACCCTGAGATGGTAATCGGCTCTCCCTATCTGCCCTAAACTATTTAATGATAGCTACTTTGCCATCCAATTCTTCTCTGACCAAATAATATTGAGCTCAATATCTGTCTACCTCTTTATCTATATATCTATCCATTTGTACATAGATACATACATACATATGTGTAAGATAATATTCTCTTGGAATATGTGCATGCCCATTTCCTATTTCAAATGCCGATCTAGTTCTAAAATTAATTCTAGAATAACAAAGAGGAGTTTAGATATATTTAATCAAAAACTCTATCTATAATTTTATAATTTAATATGCCTATATAACATAGCCTACTTACTACTTACAAAATAAATTTTTATGTTTATTTTATTTTAATTTTTTGGGGTACTGGGGATTGGATGCAGGGGCATCTTACCTCCAAACTACACCCCTAGCCCTTTTTATTTTTTACTTTTGAAACACTTTCACTAAGTTGCTGAGACTGGCATCGAACCTGCAATCCTCCTGTCTCAGCTTCCCAAGTGCTAGGATTACAGTAATCTACCACCGCATCTGGTTATAGACTAAATTAATGTCGAATTATATCCTCCTTTATCACATCCCAAGCACTAGATTTCTTTGTTTGACTATCCCAGACATAGAAAAATAGAATAGCATTTTCTCTTGGATGATCTATTGATATAAACTGAAATTGCAAGAAACCTCATGAGAGACCATGAAAAATTACAAAAAAAAGCATATTAAAATTCATATTTTACCTACACAGAAATTTATGACCTTGGAAATTTAGATAATTATTTTTATGGCACTAGTGTCTGAATAACTAAATATATCATATATGTTTACAGTTTATAATATCTGGGTATTTCACCAAATCAGCTTAGGATCTCAGTTCTTCCTCTAAATCAATTCAAGTTACATTGGGTGAGTGCTGTAAACTTTTTTTTTAAAGGAGGAGAAAAATAAAGCATGTGAAAAGGTTCATTACATACTAGATAACATGTCTGCATTTTAATGGAGATATTGAAGATGGTTCATTGTTAATATTATGATAGATGAATTTAAAGCTAAAATATTTTCATTAATTAGACTTGACAAAACGGTTGTACATGGTTGCAAGTTTACTTTGCTCTTTTAAAAGATAGTGACTTGTGTATAACTTATAAACATCTGGCATAGAGTTTAGACAGGACATGTGCATGCATCATTTATATTTTGATTACATTCTAAGCGCCAACAAGGTGCTGTGTTCATGAATAATTCAAACCATCTGAAAGAATGGGCTTTTTACATTCTATTGCAGAGTTTTGTTTTTCAGACAAGATGTTTTAACAATGTAAAACACGTGTCACTGATGGAATATGATTAGGAATACACTGTGATCTGGCAGTTAACAATTATTCCCTTCCGAATTATTCTTGCAGGCAATATAAATGATATGAAAATATGTGCAGTAACTCAAATTTAAGTCACAGGCACTTCAAAAAGTAGACAATGGGTGTAAACTTTTTGTGTGGAAGGTAGAATAAAACCAAAATATAAGAACATAATATTTTGGCCAATTTAGTGCAATAAATTTTGTACGTAGAATAGAAAAATTATTAAGAAAATACATAGCATGAAAAGTTTAAAATGTCTGTTTCCTATTTTCTTAAGCCCAGTACCTGAACACTGAAGACTATATTTTTATACTTAATTAAAATTCATTCCATGATTTTCTTGATTCACAATAAATTCATCTTCATGTGCATTTAATTACTCTTATAAAGAACAAAAATTATTTAAGAAATTAAATTTTTTTATTAAAATTAAACAAGAAAAGCATTGTCTTTTTTTAAACATAGAATATAGTCCCAAGATAGACTGCAGCTATAAGGTAATAAAATTTTTATTGTCTAGTTAGCCTGTAGTTAATGTTAGTTTAAATATTTAGGTTTTTTGTTTTTTTTTTTTTTTTGCAGTACCTGGGATTGAACCCAGGGGCATTTTACCTCCGAGCTACACCCCTAGTCCTATTTTTTTAATCTTTATTTTGAAACAGGGTCTCACTAAGTTGTGGAGGGACTCACTAAGTAGCTGAGGCTGGCTGCGACCCCTGATCCTCCTGTCTCAACCTCCTAAATACTGGGATTACAAGCGTGCACCACCACCACTGGCTTAGGTATTTTAAACAAATTAGAGAGTGGAAAGAATAAGTGATTTAAGAACACTGATTTGATGTGTTTTAAATCTTTCTTTTCTTTTCTTTTCTTTTCTTTTCTTTTCTTTTCTTTCTTTCTTTGTCCTGAGGATTGAACCCAGGGGCATTCTTCTACCTCCAAGGTATCCCCCCAGCCATTTTTATTTTTTGTTTTGAAACAGGGTCTTACTAGGTTCCTGGAAATCACTAAATTGCTGAAATTGGTCTCTAACTTGTGATCCTCATATATCAGCCTCCCAAGTATTAGGATTACAGGCATGCGCCACCACACCCTGCTCCCTGATCACTTTTCTAAAGCCAATTTCATTGAAACAGTAGGAATGTCTCCCTCAGAAGGATTGACTAAAATGGGTGTGATGGTGCCTATAATCCCAGTAATTGGGAGGGTGAGGCAGGAGGATCATAGGTTCAAGGACAGTCTCAGCAATTAAGTGAGACCCTCAGCAACTTAGCAAGAGATCTTATTTCAAAATAAAATGGTCTGTGGTTGTAACTCAGAGGTAAAATGCCTCTGAGTTCAATCCCTAGTACCAAAACAACAAGACAAAAAAAAAATAATAGAAAAGAAAAGAAATACCAGAAGGAAGGATTGGCTACTTGACTGATTGGCAAAGCCAACTAAAGTATAGTTCCACATTTACACTATCCATTTTATTGTGATTATATATCATTTTCTTGGTTATGTAAAATGGCATATATATTAGACAAATGATCATTTATAAATGTACATAATTACTTCATATTATTTGTACAATGCATAGTTTTAAAATATGTTTTTGAATAATTTATTCTTTTGGTAAGTATCAGTTCCATAGTTTATCTGAAATAGTAAAAATAATTGAAAAGTACAAATAACGGACAGCACGCAAAGTTCAAATATTCCTTCTCCCCACCTACTAAGTTACTCCCGAAAACCTAAGGCTGAAGAGAATCTTATACTTCTGTGAATATTTGTGACAATAGCCTAAGTCCCCAAAATTGAATGGTTGACCAGAGTGCATATCTACTTGACAGATGGTGCCTTCGAGGGTTATCAGTTTGTATAACCACCAGCAATATATGAGCATGTATGTTACTCAGTGATATCCCTATGCAGTATGTAATTATCCCATTTCAAAATGCACCTGGGATATTATAATACAATACAATTTTGACATTAACTACCCAGAATTCTAACTTACTGGCTATAAATCCAGGGATTCCCACAACCCACTTCAGGTTTGATAATTTGCTAGAAGAACAATTCACAGAACCCAAGAAAGCAATGCACTTAGGATTACAGTTTTAGTATAGAGAATGCACATAGGGCAAGAGCTGGAAGGTCCAGGATACACAGCCTCTGTACTCTCTCTCCATGGAGCTGGTATATAACACTCTCCTGGTACACAGTGTGTTCACAAACTCAGTAAGCTACACTGTATTTAATGGAGTTTCATTATATAAGCATGATTGATTGCATCATTGGCCGTGTGATTAACCTTCTTCTCGAAATTCCCCCACCATGATGTCAAGCAACTGAAAGACCCAACCCTCTAATCACATGCTTAGTCTTTTTGTGGACAATCCCTATCCTAAAACTATTTAGAGGTCGATCATCAGTCACCTCATCAGCCTAAAAAACAAGTTGCCATCATTCAGGAAATTTCAAAGATTTTTTATTCTCTGCACTAGGAAATAAGGACATAGACCAGATTTATTCTTTATTATTCTATAGTAATCATACACTGGTGATAACTTGATATTTCAAAATGGTATTTTATAGTGGTTTTAATACTTATTTAACTTATTACTCAGAATTAGTATTTATTTATGTATATAAGAGCCATTTTAACTTCCTATTTTTTTAAACAGTTAATTGTTGTTCATTGCCCATTTCTCCCAGAGAGTTTTACTTTGATTGTATTTATTTATAATGCTAATGTATGTGTATTGGTGTGTTTGTGTGAGTGTGTATCTCTGTAATATATATATATATGTATATATATGCATAAATATATATATGAAGTTCAAACTTTTTTCTGAAGTTTCAATTGAGTCTGTTGAAATAAATTAACATAAACTTACAATAGAGCCGGGCGTGGTGGCACACGCTTGTAATCCCAGTACTTTGGGAGGCGGAGACTGGAGGATCCGGGTTCGCGGCCAGCCTCAGTTCTCTCTCTCTCTCTCTCTCTCTCTCCTTAGTGAGGCCCTCCGCAACTTCGTGAGACCCGGTTTCAAAATAAAGTATAAAAAAATAGGGCCGGGGGCGTAGCACGGAGGTAGAATGCCCCTGCGTTCAATCCCCGGTACCGCAAAAAAAAAAACAACTTACAATAGACAGATTAACAGGAGAAAGGACATTCAAATGTACTTAAGTGTAAGTGAAGGGGTGTCAAAAACACTATAAAACTCAAGGAAGAGCCAGATTATTGAGGTTTAAATAACTGTCTTCATCAGGGAGAGGGAAATAGGAGTTTTTGGCACTTTTAAAGAGGGAGTAAATGATTTTTAGGGAAAATGAATGGGCAAGAACAACAGAACTCTAATCTTTCTGCAGGGAGATCTTCTGCAGGATCCAGCCTTTAGATGGCAGAACTGCTAAGAAAGGCCTTTCTTGCACTTCAGGGGAGAAAGGGAACCAAAAAACTTGGGCCAGAACAAGGTCAGAAAGACCTTGAAGCTGTTTTTATTATTTCAGCATGTCAAAGTGCTACAATTTGGGACATTGTTTTCAGAGCCCTAGCTCTACACACACACACGCACACACACACACACACACACACACACACACACACACACACCTTTTATCTAATATGGGCTATGATTGCAGTTTTCATTTGTCATTTGTTCTTAACACTTGTACATGATATACCCTTTCATGTAAAATTTTTAAGCATAGTTAAATTTATCAATTTTTATGTTTATACATCTCGAATATGGGAATTATTTAAACAGTCATTGACAGATTTATGTCCAATTTTTAATGTTTTCTTAGGTATATTTATGATAAATTTTTGGTTTAATCTTATATACCTGGAATATATTTTATAGACAATAATATTGAATATTACAACTTTCTCTTTTGCATGATAATGTTTTTCTTTGATGAATGTTTTTCTTATAATAATGTTCTAAAAGATACCATGATATTAAGCAAACATTTTACTTCTGATATGAAACTAGTTTGTTAGGTTGTAGTATATCTTAACTGCTCACAGTTCGTGTTACTATATATGATAGATATAGAAATGTTTTGTTTCTGTCATACAATTTAAAACTTTGGGCTGATTTTATCATCTTACTCAATAGTCCTCAAAGGAAAAAGTACATATTAACTTGTTCAGGAGGTTCTTAGCCTATGTCCTCCCTAAAGGAGAACATGAGACAAAGACCCCCAGGTAAGCATGTATCTTGAAATGAAATTTCAGAGATCTGCAATGAGGATTTAGGGACTGAAATAGGCAAGAAGAGATACTCAGTTTAAAATATCTTATATCTGACCACTGCAATGGATGTCTGGGGCTTGATTGTCTTTGGATCTTGGAAATGCATATCACAATTATCCTAATTGGTGACACAAAAGGAAATAATTATCTACTACTTTTATTTTCCTATATTTAATAACATGCATTTAAAGCCCCTGACATTCAAGACTGCATACACATTAGTGTGAAATGGATTTCCATGTATTTTTAGAGAGATACATCGAAGAAGTGAGAATTTCTGGAGCTAAAAGCAAAAGGCAAGATGACACTATCCACTATTTCTGCAAAGTTTTCCAGAAGGCTACCAGGAAATTCCTGTCTCAGCAGTACCTTGAGCATGAAGATGCCCCCAGAATTTAAAATGGTGCCGAAAAGTTGTCCAATGCAATCATTTGCTTCATTCAGATTCTTAATTAAAGCTTGTCGGCCACAGAACCTCTTCAAAGTGGTAGTCCAGTCCCTTAAAAATCTTAACACAAGTCCATCAATAGATTTTAAAAAAGAGTTTCTTCTCCATCAAAAACAAACATCTCCAAAGTCATGACTGATGCTTGTCATCTTATTTTTTTCCACTGCACATACTAGATTTCTCGCCTACCCATATTTTGACTGGTCTTGGTTGCTTTCCAGACAGGTGGGCTTAGATTACCTTTCCCCAAAGTTGCAAACTCTATTTCCCTTGCCTTTGTCCTTCTATAGTTGTTGCTATTGTGCATTTGCTATTACCACAAAGCAGGAAAGACCCAAAAGAAATTCCAATGAATCCTTCAGTTTCCAAAATGTACTCATTCCTTCCTCTATCCCTTACATTGCTATGTTTCTATATGACAATCTATCTTTATCCCTCTCAATTTAACTCCATTTTTGATCTGATGGTTAACCAGAAGAAGAAATCTTAAGTGGTCAAATCATAATCATCGATACAATTGTTCTAGTATCTTCCTTTTCACTGGAGGAAATATTCTGCCAGTAGGGGGAGAACTTCTTAGTTCTTAGAACAACTTAATCCCTTCTGGGTGAGATCAAATGCCCAGTCCGGAAGAATAACATAATTTCCATGACTCAATCAGAACACAAATTTTGCTGAAATAAATTGACTGGATGATTTAAGAAGCAGAGGTCTTTTATGTTAAATATGAATATGACAATCCCTTTGTCAGTAAACAGTGACAAAATAATAATAATAATAATAATAATAATAATAATAAATAATGAGATGTATTATTCTCACAATCATATAATTTATATGTCTCTTTCTCAGAATTCTTTTCATCTCATTTTCTAATCTAGTTCCTTCCCTGTCACTGAGTTGTATACTAAGACAATTGCTTATACCAGGAGTCCATATATCCTAAACCTTAGTATACTTCTCTCCATATGAAGCGAATAACTAAGGGCATATGCTTCCTCTGTCTACATTGGGAGAATATTCTTAACCACAATTCTTTAGGGCCACACCTGAGTGATACTTGATGTTACAACAGTACATCTATTGCTTTTGATTCTCATTACTGTCAATGTTTGTAAAGAATGAATTCTCCAGGTCAATAGCTGTATACCACATGTTAAAGGGTATATTGTTCTGCTTCAGCAAATATAGCAAATCTATTTGCTATTGTGTCTTCCATTTGTTTAAATTTGTGGTAGTTCATCACTATGTGCCACAAGCCAACTGGCTTTTCTGAAGCCAAAAAAAACCTTAAATGGGGATATGGCTAAGGTACCACCCTTGCATACTTTCCATCTTTGAATGAAGTGCTAATTTCATCCAGTCCTTCCAAGATGTATTATTACTTCAGTTTACTGTCCTGAAGGATTTAATTTATCCTTCCTACCATTGTAATTCTTATTGTATGGGTAAGGAAATCACTTTGAAGGAGTATAAAATATTAGACACATACTTATCAGATAATAAAAATCTGAGAATAAGCCGGGCATGGTGGCGCACGCTTGTAATCCCAGTACTTTGGGAGGCGGAGAGCGGAGGATCCGGGTTCGCGGCCAGCCTCAGCTCTCTCTCTCTCTCTCTCTCTCTCTCTCTCTACCTGTCTCTCTCTCTCTACTTAGTGAGGCCCTCCGCAACTTCGTGAGACCCGGTTTCAAGATAAAGTATAAAAAATAGGGCCGGGGTGGAGCCCGGAGGTAGAATGCCCCTGCGTTCAATCCCAGGTACCGCAAAAAAAAAAAAAATCTGAGAATAAGAAATAGAAAGGGCAACATCATCTTCACATAATACTGAATTTGGTATCAACTTAGTCCCTTCTGGGTGAGATCAAGTGCCCAGTCCGGAAGAATAACATAATTTCCATGAATCAATCAGAACACAAAATTTGTTGAAATAAATTGACTGGATGATTTAAGAAGCAGAGGTCTTTTATGTTAAATATGAATATGACAATTAGCACTTATTAAAATATGATGTTAGAGCCAGACATGGTGGTATACACTTGTAATCCCAGTACTTGGAAGGCTGAGACAGAAGGATCACAGGTTCACAGCCAGCCTCAGCTACTTACTGAGGCCCTCTGCAACTTAGTGAGGCACTGTTTCAAAATAAAGAATAAAAAATAGGACTGGAGGTGTAGCTGGGAAGTAGAATGCCCCTGGGTTCCATCCCCAGTACTGCGATAAACAAAAAACATGATGTTAGAAAAGTCATGCCTACCAGGCATGGATCTAGATCAGTTTAGAACTTATAGGAAATACTGAAGGATGAAAATTGAGTACAGGAATTATAATGTAAAAGGATATATATATATATATATATATATACATGATATTTTAAGAACTGGGTATTGTTTTATTTATTTATTTATTTATTATTTTGCAGTACTGGGGATTGAACCCAGGAGCATTCTACCTCCAAGCTACACCCCCAGCCCTATTTTTTTTTTTATTCTTTATTTTGGAACAGGGTCTCACTAAGTTGCGGAGGGCCTAAGTTGCTGAGGCTAGCCGCGAACCCAGATCCTCTGGTCTCAGCCTCCCAAGTACTGGGGTTATAAGTGTGCGCCACCATGCCCGGCTCCTGGGTGTTGTTTTAAAGAGAGGTGAGAGTTGTTTTGTAAAAAAAATTTCTAAAATACATGTTTAAATACATTCTTTTTTTATTTTGCGGTACCGGGGATTGAACCCAGGGGCGTTCTACCTCCGCGCTATACCCCCGGCCCTATTTTTTTATACTTTATTTTGAAACCGGGTCTCACGAAGTTGTGGAGGGCCTCACTAGGTAGAGAGAGAGAGAGAGAGAGAGAGCGAGCTGAGGCTGGCCGCGAACCCGGATCCTCCAGTCTCCGCCTCCCAAAGTACTGGGATTACAAGTGTGCGCCACCATGCCTGGCTAAATAGATTCTTAAAGATGTCTTCAATATCATGTTGATAATAATCATATAAATACAACCTCATAGAATATGAAGATTAAATCATAAAATTGAAAAAAATGGATTAAGAATATAGGTAACATTTTCTTTTATTATCACCATGAGATGTCTAATTAAAATGCTCTAATTTTTACAAATTTTATTTATATATACCAAGAAAAAATATCAGTTTATATATTATTTTTACTAGTTAGGTATAGTAAACTTTCAAAATTCTCTTCACATTTACCAAAATCAATTATGTAAAATGTTTTTTATTTGATATGTAAAGTACAAGTTGTATACTTTACTCAATGTCTAAATTAAGAAACAATAAAAAATCAATTAAAGAGTATAACAATTTTGCTTAAGTACAGAAAAATAGACAAACCCAGAATGCTTTAACTTAGCAAAGAAAATTATTTAATATGAGTATGGTGCTTTCATAACTAGGTAGAAATGACTTGTCAATAAATAAGAAGTTATGGTTTTAGGATTTTAATGTGTTGGCTTTTTAAGAAATAATTTGTAAGTAGAACTATAAGCTGCTTTGCTCTGTCCTTTATAAATACTGGAATATGTGCTTAACATTTGAATGAATGTCTCATCGATATCCAATGTTTCTATAGTTTTTCAATCGAGCCTCAAAGCTGCTGAATACAAGTATAATTCTAAATTTCATTTCTTTTTGAATTGCATTATCTTTAAGCAATGCATCATCATCACAGGTCATTGCACCGATGAAATTAATCTGATAAAACACCTGTGTGACAGAGAAAATGATATATTAGTGTGATTCATCATTAATGAACATCATCAGCCCTTGATCTATTAGTGTACTGCTCAAAGGATGGTGTCATTAGGAAAGAGTGAGTTCCTAGTGTTAAATGATGGTGTAGAAGGCAGTGGCTAAAGCCTGGCATAACCCAGGAGGCAGCAAGTACATGTGCCAATACAACATCAAATTTCCTGAGACTTGGTTTTTTTTTTTTGTACTTAAAAGTGTCAGAGTTACATAATTACTAATAAAGTTTACTGCCCTGGAGCAAAATTAAGTTTGTCCTGATTATTCATCTACGATTAATTGCTTATCCATCCTCTATAAATTACACCATTTATGAGGCAAACACACACATGCTGCATTACCAATGCAAAATACAGTTTTATTTGAGGATGAAATACAGAAGAATTTGGAATAGCTCTGAAAAAGTAAAATAAAATAACCCTAGAAAGTCATCTTTTCAAGCATTTATTTCAAGCAATACTATACTTCATTTGACTAGCTCACTACTTCTAGATTTAGTAGGAAATTGTCCTCAAATGTCTTAGTTTGAGTAATGCAACCAGGAAATTTAAGATTAGTTTATTCAAGATAAAATTAATATCTGCATATGCAATAGAATTTTAAATTAGAGATTAATATGTAGGTATCTAATGTGAAGAAATTGGAATCTATATAGACTTTCTGTACAGAAGCTTGATGAATTCATTCTATTGGTTTAAAATAAACTTAAAATGTGACTGAGTTTTAATAATATTTATTTTGAACAGAGATTGAAAATTACTCCTCTCTCAAAAATGTGTTCTCAGTGAGGGAAAGGGTTTTATCTGTTTAGTTCATTGTTTTAGGCCCTGATATAGAACAGACAAGCACATGATAAGCCCTAGAGATTTTCTCCAATTCATTATTTAACTGACTCATTAAATATAATAATGTCCATCTTAGATCATGTATATATTTGGAAAACTAATGTATACATGTGGTTTTAAATCATGATTTATATGAGTCTCTTTCAAATATTTTAAATATTTTGTTGGTAGGTGATTCATGTTACTGGCAAGAAATATTAAATAAATGCCTTGGGAATATTTGAAAGCTAATAAGAAGGACATCAATTGCTTCTGAAGAAAGAATGCAGCAGTCAGGGGTATTGTAAACCCCCATCCATGAGAAGAAGCCCAATCTCACCCTAGGATGTCTCCCCATCCCAACCATTCTTCCCCAGAGAAAATTCAAACCTCTGAAATTAAAATAACAAAGCAAAACAAATATGAAACCTGTGAACCATAAATTCTCATCTGTTCAAAATAACTTCAGGAATGAAATAGAAATAAACACACTTCACATCAAGGAAAATTTAAGGAATTTGTTGCTAGCAGATCCACCCATAAAGAATGGTTAAGAAAGTTCCTTAAACAGAAAATAAATGCTGAAGGAAAGAATCTTGGCTTTTCCGGAAGAAAGAAGGAACAATACAAAGAACAGGTAGATGTGTATGTAAAATAGACTGTCCTTTTCCTTTTAGATTTTAAATAACCTCACATCTACTCCTTCTCTTTTCCTTATTCCGTATGCTTTAGTCTCACTGGCTTCCTTCCAGTTCCTCAAATTTATCTCCCGCCTTCTCACCCTAGGTGGGACTCTTACCTAGGATGTTATTCTCTTTCCTCCTCCCACCCCCATCTCTGCAAGCCCAACCATTCCAACCAAGGAAGGATTGCCTTCCTTCAGAGTAGCCTATGTAGGGTGACTTGCTTAATTTTTTTTCCTTTGCTTTGTTTTTCACCTCTAGGTATTGCTTTGTTTCTTCACTGACACTGTTCTCATTGGTAATTATGTATATTTAGCTAATGTTAGTTTCCTTTTTTATGGTCTTAGGGATTGAACCCAGGGGCATTCTACCTCTGAGCTACACCCCCAGTCCTCATATTTTTTATTTGAAATAGGTTCTCACTAAATTGCTGAAGGTCTTGCTAAGTTGCTGAGGCCAGTCTTGAACCCGTGATCCTCCTGTCTCAGCCTCCCAAGTACTGGGATTACAGGCGTGCATCACCACGCCTGGCATTAGTGTTAGTTTCCTAACTAGGCCATGACTTTATTAGGGTAGAGTTATTTCTTCTTTGTTCATTGCTTGGTGCTCAAGGTCTAGATGAAGGCTCAGCACTCAGTGCTTCTGTCTCCCCGTGTTCTGCTCTGCTCTCCTCCAGTTCCTCCTCTGATGTAAAGCTCTTCTTCTATTTGTGCTTCTTTTCTTTCTCTTCCAAATCTATGGAATCACACCCAGCTTTCCTAGAGAATCAACCTTTCCCTCTTTTCTAGTTCCTTATTAATACTTTTAAATCTCTTTAACTCTCCCCCTGTAAAACCAAAACAAACCCAACAAAATCTAAACCCCAGACTCTTCATGCTGCTCCAGTTGTGACAGTAACTTTGTCCATTTTCTGCACAGCCATGCGTGCATTAGTGGTTGTCCAGGCCTGCTGAATCCCACCTAGTCAGCCATCTGATCGCTGAGTTTCCAGTCCCCATCCAGCTTCAAAAACAACATCGGTCAAGGTCAGCATTACATCCAAGTCAGTAATTAAGAAAGCAAAAATCTTCTGCCTCCTCTAACAAGATCTCTTGGCAATTGTGCCATGTCTCATCTCTTCCAACTCCAGGAGATCCACTCTAGCCCCCTCACCACACTAACCTTTCCTTATTTCTATTCCTTATTGGTTCAAATTGTTCAACCCAAATTTCACAGTTCTTCAAGTTTAAGTCCTAAAACTCAATATCAGAATACTTTGATAATTTTATCCATGTTCACAGCTGCAACAGTTGTCTAAATGCAGATTCCTCACAAAGTCATACTTCTAGTGCATAACAAAATATATGGCTGACCTTTGTCTCTGTTTCCTGCATGTTAACCTAAAATTTTTTCAAATTTCCAGAGTGATAGGAGTAGCTTTATTTTTCTTGTGGATCTTTAGGGCCTGGTGATTTGTGCTAACCAGGTAACTGAGAATGGACCCTAAGTTTATGATAATCAGATAACTCAGAATAGGGCATGGCCATGCCAGAAAGACGAACCATGAACCTAGAGGATTAGGACTTTGGGTCTAGTGTTATCAATCTGACCTCTGGGGAAGGAATAAGGGCTAATTTGAGCCCTGTAAACAATAATTAAGTTGATACTATCTATATAAAAAAAAACTTGTATGCCAAAGCACAGGTAAACTTTCCTGGTTTTCAGTACTCTGTATTTTCTCACATTGTTGTGCTGGGATATTAATATGTCCTGACTCAGTAAGGAAAAGGCAACAGAAACTTCACATTTGGGATCTTTTCTGACCTTGTCCTGCATGTCTCTCGTTGGCTCATTTTGATTTGAATGGCCTTGTTGTAATATAATTATACATTCAGAACTTTTCCTGACTTTTCTGAACTCTTCTAGTAAATTATTGAACCAGAGGAGGTAGTGGATTCACCCCAATTAGTAGCCAGCTAGTCAGAAGTGAGGTTGGCCTGGGGACCCTTGAACTTACATCTGGTCTGAAGTGAGTGGAGTGTTGTGGAGGATGGCGCCCTTAGCTGTGAAGTTTGACCTAAATCTGAGAACTTGGTGTCAGAAGTCACACCAACTAGCCTGGACTCTTTCTTCCACTTCAGATCATTATATCCAATTCATAGCTATCATCACTTAAATAGCTCAAAGCCACCAGTTGTTCAACTTGTTCCAACTAAATTTATGATCTTTCCTTCCCATTTTGCCCTCTGCCACAGTGCTGAATGACTTTAACACCTGTACAACACTGCAAGGAATACATTCATTGTCATTCTTGACTATTCCCATTATTTTTCCACCCCTCAAAATAGCTATTTTTATGTTTTGAAGTTTAACACTGACCTCAAATCTATTCACTACAGCCATTTGAGTAAATAATTTCTCAAATTACTATTATTATACATTTGGATTTTTGTAATTGACTCCTACATGATTTTAGTTGATGACACAATTTTCTCTAATCAGAAATAAGTGATCATTTTAAATAAAATCTAATTATATCAGCTTCTCTATTGTATAGGCACTCCCAAACCTTTCAGTATTTGGAATTACTCCTAAAATATAGCCAAACAGATTTAAGTAAGTCAGGAAATTCTTCCCAACATGGATGGGCCCCTTCTAAACCCAACAACGGGTTTAGACCACCATGTGCCCCCTTCACGCTCTGTTCTAGCCACATAGAACGTCTTCTATTTCTAGAAAGCTCTGCCTGTTTCCTGTTGCAGCAGCAACTTTATGGGTCTTATTCCTTCCCCTAGCATATGCTTCCATTCCCCTTCATCCACGGCTTCCTATGCAGCATTCAGACTTAAGCTCAGGCAACAATTACTCAAAGAAGCTTCCTCTGATCGGAATCAGATGCTTTTATAACACATATATTTGCTTTGTGGCACTTAGCAAGGTAACATTTTTCTACTTAATTCTCTTATTATTTGGCTACTGTCTCTCAGCAGAATGATCTCTATGAAACCAGAAATGATGCCTGTTTTCCTCGACATTTAATTACCCATTCTTGGCACCTAGTAAGTCCTTAATAGTCGTTGCTTTGTTTGTGCAATAATAATTTAATACATGATATGTACTTATTGCCTAATATTAAAACCTAAGAAAATAAGCCAGGAAATAGATTAACAAAGCCAAATTATATTATTAAACTAGACATTGATCTCACAAGCATTATATGAAATAAAATATGATACTTCATAAAGGAAAATAACATTTACACTCTGAGTGGAAAATCATATATGCTAGAAAGAGATATGAGGATTTCCTATAGAGCTGGATTTGGTATAAAATACTATTTTATGAAAATGTAAATATCAACCCAAAGTCTTTCAATGATTGAGGTCACCTTTTCTTTAAAGATTTAAATATAATTATGTCAGCTACATCTACTGTATTCCTTATTCTGCTAAAAAATATGGGAATTCTTGGAGAACTGATACTTACCATCATCAGCTATTTCCATTTTTATGCCATCCCTGAATTTTCAATTTCTGCTTTCATATTAGCTCTTTTAAAAATTATTCTCTTCTGAATTTTTACACACATATGAATCTGAATGTTTGAAGTTTTTTCATCATGACTAAAGTTGTATTGCACATTTCACTTAAATATATCATATTACTTCCCAAAGTGTTTCATAAATAAAATTGAATTGAATTGGTGCTATTTTCATTATATTTTTAATAATTTTATCAGTGCATTGTAATTATACATCTTAGTGAGATTCAAAGTCATACAAATAAACATGCACAAAAGTCTTGGTGTGTTTCCCTTCAGGTCCCACCCAGCTACCCACCCCTCCCCGTACATAACAGCTGGATTGGTAGTGATGTCTTCATATATGAATACAGCATATTTGAACTGTTTCTTTCATCAGTTCTTCCCTTTCCCCTTTCTACATCCTTCCCTCTATCACCTTCAACTATTCTACTGGTAACTCTCTAAAGTTCCTTTTGTTTCCTATTTTTTTTTTCTCTAGCTTTCACACATGAGAGAAAACATTCGACCCTTGACTTTCTGTAACTGTCTGATTTCACTTAGCATACTATTCTCTAGTTCCATCTATTTTCCTGCAAATGACATAATTTTGTTGTTATTTATGGCTGAGTAAAATTCCATTGTGAATTAGCTTTTTGTTCATGCTGCTTCCTTTCTATACTATTTATAGATTGTCTATAAATCAGCCTTTTTAAAAATAACACCAACAGTATGTATGTTTGTCTGACTTTCACTTAAATGGGGAGGGTGTGGTAGATAGCAAAGGGGTCTTCGCATTAACATATCATCCACATATCAACATTGCATTTAAAACATCTACATGTTGCCTTTCTCCAGTCCCTGTCCCTTGCTGGGCAGTATCTGTCTCTTCCTCTGAATCCCTCCTTGATTCTTTTGAGCCACATATGATTTCATACTGCTGTAAGAAGATAAATTAAATAAATAAGCTAAAAATCTTGCACAATTTCACCTCATCTCAAATTGTTTGAAACAGGCTCTATTAGATAAGCCCTGTCCTCTGCCAAGTGTCCTAACTTTTCATATATATATATATATATATATATATGTCATCAGATTACTTTAAGAGACAGTCCTCTTGTCAAGAAGAATTAGGAAATTGACTTCTAGCATGATAGGTTTTTGCCATGTAATACTTATCTCTTAAAGAAGAAGTTAATGATGAAATCAAATAGAGTTATAAGAATGAGATTTGACATAACTGAATTTCATTGAAAAAAATGAGTCTTTCCCAGATTATTTAACATTGAATGCATATGACTAAAACAGAAATATTAACTCAACATCATTACCACAAACTAGAAATATCCAAGCACATTTTAGAAGTTATACAGTTCTACTTTCCAGAATATGCTAAAGTATATAAAGGCTAATTATGTGCTCTGAATGTGGAATTATAATTACATATCTTTATGCTATACTATGTGTGTTGGGGCAGGGTTTACTAAGTATCAAAACCTAAGGCTTTCTCCACTGAACTACATCCCCAGAACTTTCCACTTTTTATTTTAGGTAAGGGTCTTCCTAAATTGTCCAGGCTGGCCTCAAACTTGCAATCCTCCTTTCTCAGCCTCCTAAGTAGTTGGAATTACAGATGTATACCACTGTACCAGGCTTCATGTTCTTCTTAACGATTGTAGCATGATTAAATAATAAGCATTTCATTAATAAAATGATAAAACACATTTTTAGAAAAGTATATTAACCACATTGTTGATGCTAATTTTATTTTCATTGAACTGGTCATTTTTTTTCTTAGTTTGTAATGCAGCTTTAATTTTGGAGAGCTGTAGACAAAAATAGCTGAGTGACAAAATAGGAGAGTGACATAAACACACAAAATAATATATAAAGTTATCCTTCCAATATCACTAGCATGTACAGGGAGGGAGGAGGGAAGTGGAAGGGTGGGATGTGAAGGGAAACACACCAAGAGATGCTCATGTATGAATGTATTACTTTGAATCTAATTGCTATGTATTATTACATTGCACCAATAAAATTATAAAATAATTGTATCCCAAAAGACTAAATTTAAATTATTGCTAAAAGAAATTTAAAGGTTTCATGTATTCCAACTTCCAAAATACTCTTCCTATGGTAAGTTTAGGCTTTTGGCTCTAACATTGATAGGCATTTTAGTGGCAGAAATATTGTCAACCTAAGCTCAATAAAAGTATATATAAATAAATGTCTATAGTTTTCTAAATTTAGTATACTGAATCAATTTTAGATTCAGAAAGATGAACTTAAATCCCTCAGATCTAGGGAAACATTCCTCCTACTTTTAAATATATAACTGCATTAAAATAAAGATGAAGATATAGGTAAAATTTAAACTCATTTTTCCTGCTCTAATAAATGGCAAGGCTCTTCTACATGAGAAATCATGTAAATGAACTTCAGGGCTTTAATATTTAGTTGAATAATGTATATGAGATTCCAAGGTAACTGTCAATAAAGAAAAAAGGAAGAAAAGTGATGGTCTTTTTTCAAATGGTACAGATGAGAATGGTTACTAAAGAGACAGAAAAATATTCCTGAAAGGTAGTTTGATACTAGGTATGAAAAGTCTGGAAAAAATATACATATCCACTAGTTCCGTAACTTTTCTTTGAGAAATATTATTTTTTTCTAAAAAAATATAAGTGGAGAAAAGGTCAAAGATCTACACATGAACCCGTTATTCATAATGGGAAAAATTGAAAGAAATATAACACAAGAATAGATGATTACTTAATTAAATTATGGTAAAATTTTGTATATAATGGCTTATAATGTCAAAAGAAAGATACTATTGAATATTAAGTAAAACTTCAATTAAAACAATAGATATGATATGACAGCAATTGCATATATATGCAACCAAATTACTACATATCCCAAGTAGCAGAATTATGAGGCTCATTTTTTTATTTAGTCTCTTTGGAGAAATTAGGAACTAATTTTATATATATATATTACACTTTAAAATAGGATGTCTAAACTGATAAACTAGTCCCTTATTCAAATATTAATATTCAGCTGCATGGCCCTTTAGTTAATTGCTATCAAGAAGGCACAATGTACTAGGTAGTGTGCAGAAGTTTGAAATAAATATATATATATATATATCTGTGGATATGTGTGAGTATAGAAATTATGTATATATGTATGCGTGCATATACTTATGCATATACATCTATAAAATATTATGTAATATGTTTCTCTCAATATTCCAATGCTTATGTAACAAAACACTATCATCATTTACCTCATTTATTATAATCCTCAAAATAATACTAAAGAGAAAATAATATTACCTCTGCCTGAGAGAATATTCATTAAATTTCATTATGCATTATTTCTAATCTTCATAAAATAATAAAAGATAAATAACACTATCAAAACTACATGGAAACAGAATCCAAAGTTCAAAAAGTTTTAAAAATTGCCCAGGGCCACAGCCACATATCTCTAATTTTCATTAGGAAATGAGTTAAGATCTCTTTGATTTTATAACTAATTGTGATTATGAATTTTCATTTGTGTGTGTGTGTGTGTGTGTGTGTGTGTGCGCGCATGCGTATGTATGTGGGTGTGTATGTGTGTGTGTGTGTTACTGGGGATTGAGCTACATCCCAGCCCTTTTTATTTTTATTTTTTATTTTGAAACAGGTTCTTACTAAGTTGCTGAGGCTGATTACAAATCTTTGATCTTCCTGTCTCAGCTTCCCAAGTACTGGAATTACACACCTGTTACACCATGCCTGCTTATCAATTTTTTTGTGGGTAGAAAAATAAGGCAAGGAGTGGTAGAGGGAGACCCAAGGCCTAAAGAACTGCATAGGATGCAAACCAAGTCACCTGGCTCTGGTATCTGAAAGCAAAGTCAGTTCTTGCCTGGACCTTTATGAATGGGATTAAGACCAGAAAGATTCTGAAGCCCTTTTTCAGGTCAAACTCAACTGTTCTCCTATTCCTACTGCTTTCCCACCAGTTCCTCAGGGCCAGGTTTCCATAGTCAAACTGACTTCAGTTTTACTACTCCTAGATAAGTGCCTTATCTGCTCTGAATTTCATTTTTTCTCTTTTCCAAATGATACCTATGTCACAGAAGTGGGAGAACGTGGAACTGTGCCAAGGCTCAGGGCCTGTCACGGAGAACATGGAATTGTTTTGTCTCTGCCCCTTGCCATTGCTTTCACTAGTATTCCTTCCTTTCGCTCCCTTTCTAAATCCAACTTATCCCTAAATGCTCCATTTAATTCTTTCTCCTTCAGAAACTTTTGGTTCTATACTTTGGGAGAGATCTCATCTACTGCTTAATTTGGAAAGCCTTTTTCTCCATATTCTATTTGGTATCTACAACATGTTTACTTTGTATCTGTATCAGAGTGGTAGGTAGATGTCTTGCCTTCCCTTGGCTATATCCTCCTCAAAGAAAATCCAATTTTGTTCAAAATTCTTGGGGAAATTCTTAAGGGTCAGGACTTAATAAGTCATTAGAGATTCAGAGAAAAAAGTCTCTCTGAAACAGAATCCCCAATATGAAATTTTTCAGTCTGTTGGGAAAGAGATAATTTTTCAGCCTTTGTACTCCCAGAAATGCTAGTAGTAATAAATCATTAAAGTTCTTCTCTAAGGATGAACCAAGAAATGAATGAATTATTTGGCTATTGTGATTTTTACACACTTTATCAACCAAGTGTTTGTTGAAAAATAATATCAAGCTCTTAAATAATATCTTTTGAAATATAGAAGTAGATATCCTTTAAGCAATAAATATGCTTATATACATATTCATGTATATATATATATAATAAGTAAAGAAAATTTCTCAATGAGAATTTTACCCAATTAACTGGCTTATATAGTCTTAGCTACTTTGAAGGAAGACCAAAGAACTGCCTATTTTTCAGTAAGAATCTCTTTGCTGATATCTTAAAACCTAATCAGAGAGTTTTGAATTATAATTAGGATTTGGGCTTATTCATCAAAATTGTGGCTCTACCTATTAGATTTGTTCACTGGAATAATGAAGCAGTAACATTAACCACAACTCCAATCACAATCAAAACCAGAAAGATACTAATTACCAAGTGTTAAACATATCAGGTATTATTTTAAGCACCTACTACATATCATCTTGTGTAATCCCTACTAAACCTTTGAAATAAAGTATAATTAGACTACATTGACAAAGCGAGGTCTAGGGAAATGAATTAATTGGATTCCATCCCATGTTTGTCTGCCTCCAATGGCCAGATCCTTAACTACAAGCAACATGGTGCTTTCTGTTTGAATTAATTTCGTTTATCAATAAGGAAGGGACAATTATATTTAACAAGGCTGTTGAGATGATTACATGTGTGAAATCCTGTGACAGATCTGAAACTACAGGTTGTCACTCAACAAAATAGTAGAAAACAAAACAAAACAAAACAAAAACATGATATGGCAGTGCAAATATGTGAGTGTGAGAATAAACCCTAGCAATGTAAGCCTGCCTTTTTAAGGTTACATTAAGTATTAACCATACATTAGCCATATATTAATTATATGCTAACTAATATAACATTAACCACACATTAACCATACTAAGCAATGGGAAGTTTCAGTAACCTGCAATGAGCTCAGACAACTTATTGGTGGCACACCTAGTATTAGCTAAATTTCTTTACAGTTTAGACATTGCAATAGTTTGTCAGCTGGAAAAAAAAACTGAATGAGATTCAGAGTCTGAAGATAGCAATTTTGTAATATACAAGCCTCTGGAAAAAATGGAAAATGATAGACTAGTTAGCATTGAGATAATAATAAAACCTTAGAATTCTCCTAAGGCATACACAAGTTTAAAGTAATATATAAAATGACTATTCATTCTATTGAGACTGAAAAAAAATTATAGTTAAATTGAGCAAGAACTATTTAGGTAATGTGCAAAACTGTTTTGCTAAATACTGGAGCAGGTTAGAAAGGAGGTTAGAGAGGAGGTCTTTAGAATGTTCTCTTTTAAGGCTCAGGGATCAAATAGATAACTACCTCCCTGAGATGAATTAGGCTCCGCGCTATCTGGGCAGTGGAATAAATTTGAGGTCATCTGGAGATCAATACTTAGTGATTTGCATTCTGCCATTGTACATAATTGGTTTAATTCTCAGATCCATTATATTGAAAATCTGATATTTTCTATAATTAAGAGAAATCCTTCAAAAATTAAAGCTTTTTAAATAAAGCCATTCAGATTTAAGATTCTACCAAATACTGCTTCCATTGAAACAACTCCTACAAGAGAAGATAAAATAATGGTTCCATTTTCCTGTCTTTTAAATTCAGTAATAATGGCTTGTAATTACAGAGCACCTCTCTTCCATGGAGCTTAATGTGTTTTGCAGACATTGTCTCATAAATCCTTCTACCTTCCTTTTAAGGTAGGAATCATGGTCTTCATTATACAGATGGAGAACTGGAGGCACAGAGAAGTTAATTGCTTTGCCCAAGGTCACACAGCAAGTAAGTGACAAGGCTATGACTTCTGACGCAGAATCTAATGCCTTGCACACCAGGCCATTCAGCTTTTCCCATTTGGGAGAAATAATCCCTTCATTTTTATCAAAGTTCAACTCCAGACGGCTAAATTCCTTGAGGCAAAGTTACATACTGCAATTTCACACCACAGCATTGGCACACTGTCAATTCACACAGAGGAGATCATGTAGTGAGCTGCAAGGTTACCAATAAAAATAGAGAAGAAAAAGAGGTCAAAAATGGCTCTCTGGGATATCTGAGTTTGGATACTAACGACTCACACTTTCCTTCCTAAATAACCAACAGAATAGAAACCGACAAACTTCAGATATCAAATTGCAGCAATCTTCAATGTTTTGCAAAACATCCTAAAGGTGATGGAACAAAAGCCCTAACTAGGTCATAGTGGACGTGCCTTACAGATGAGCCTCATTTATTTATGTATTTGTATCTTTATTGATTTGTTTAAGACACACAGACTCCTCTCTCCAGTCTTTGGAAAACATTCATAAATAAGCACCCTCATCCCAACAAGACAAATAACCAGCACATTAAAAAGTTATCACTTCAATACAACAGCAAAGCAATACGTGAAACCACTGTCTAATCTGCACAATAAATCACTGATTGTATGAAACCTGAAGGAAGATACCCAGACACAAAGGGTGTCTGATGATTTGATAGCCTGATATTCTATCTAAGTGAGCAGCACCGAATGCCATTTTCTTGGTGGCTGAAGATGCAATAACAATGTTCAACAGCCCATTTGCACTGCTTAGTACAAAATGGGAGGAATTCAGAGATATGCTGAAATGTAGCTCTGCTCATTCCAAGGAAGCCTCAGAAGATTATCGTCATTAATGATTTTCTCTCTGAAGCATAACCATGCAAAAGCTGTAGAAATTTTTTATTGATTTCATGTTGTATAGGTGCTGCGAAGTGCTAGAGAAAGGGAAACAACAAAAATCCTTTCCCATGAAATGACTTCAGCTTTTTGTTAGAGTGGCCTCCTTCACACAGTTCACATAGATTTCCGGTGGCTTAAAATCTTAGTTCACTTTTGCAGATCCTAAAGAATAATTGCTGCCTGCTTGTAGGCAGGGGTGTAGTCTGACCCCGAAATGGATTATGCCATAATGACTTGAGATATATTTGATGAAATCACTCCTGGGTTAGGATCATCTTGACATTCACCATAAGGTCAATGATGTTTATTCTTTAACTCTCAAGGAAATATGGAGGTAAGCAAATCTTGCCCTTCCAAAGTCCCTCTCTTAGAAAGTAAACTCAGTGTAGGTGGAAATCTTTGTCTTTTTTGTTCGGTGATAAATTGCAAAAGCCAACAACGAACGTTTCAAGAAACATTTGTTAACTGAAAAAATAAAGTGAAAAGAATTGTTAAAAGCCAAGTCATGCTATTGTGAATTGTGCTACAATAAACATGTATTGCTATAGTGTCTGACTTTAATTCTTTTGGAAATATACTGAGGAGTGCTATAGCTGGGTCATATGGCGGTTCCATTTCTAGTCTTTTGAGAAACTTCCATACTGATCTCCATAGTGGTTGTACTAATTTGCACTCCCACCAACAGTGTATAGGGTTCTTATTTACCCACATCCTCCCCAGCATTTATTATTATTTATATTCTTGATGATTGCCATTCTAACTGGAGTTAGTGGGAATTTCAGTGTAGTTTTGACATGCCTCTCTGTGATTGCTAATGATGTTGAACATTTTTCTGTATATTTGTTGGCCATTTGTATTTCTTCTTCTGAGAAGTATCTATTCAATTGAATTGTTCAGACAGATGAGTGGGTTTCAAAAATGTGTTATATACACACCACGAGATTTTACTCAGCCATAAAGAGGGACAAAATTATGTAATTTTCAGGAAAATGGTTGGAGCTAGAGAACATTATGCTAAGTGAGATCAGCTAGTCTCAGAAAATCAAGGTCCCTATGTTTTCTCTCGTTTGTAGAAATGAGAGAGAGAATAGGAAACAAAAGGGACTTCAGATAAATGAGGAGATAAACCAGTAGAGTAACAGGGGATTGGGGGAGGAAAGTGAGGAGGGGAAAAAGGAGGATCTAGGAACAAACCCATTCAAATAATGTTATGACCAGAGATGAGCTTATCACTATGAATCTCACCAACATATATGGGAGGGAGGAGAGGGGAGCAGGATGGGATATGGAAGGAAATAGACCAAGTACTGTAGCAATTAAACACTGGTTTATGCTACAATGTCAATGACTGCCCAGTGCCTTCCCAGCCCCCTACCCAGGCTGCTTCTTTCCTAATTTCAGAACTGAAACTATCTTGAAAGACACACTGATGACTCTTCTTAAATCACCACTTTCTATCATACTTCACATGGAATCCAATAGATAATTCTGTAAATTCTACCCACAGAATATAGTCTAAATCAGATTAGTCTTCACCACAGTTGCCTTCTTAGCATGAACTCTATCGCAATATCCTCCTGCCTAATCTCTCTGCTTCTGCTTTTGCCTGCCTGCAATCTTTTCTACTCATATATTATAAGTTTCCCTCTATTCATCAAACATGTCCAGTGGCTTCCCTTTCCATTTAAAGTAAACCTCTAACTCCTTATTGCAGAAAGAAAACCCAGCATGGTCTAATCTTTTTTTACCTTTTGTAGATATCACTACTAAATTCTGCATCTGTCCTATAGACTTCCTTTCTGTTTTTTTTTTTTTTTTTTTTTTTTTG
>PVJS01011274.1:0-46105 GCA_004027185.1 Glis glis | reverse complement strand
ATTGAACCCAGGGGCATTCTACCTCCGTGCTACACCCCCGGCCCTATTTTTTATACTTTATTTTGAAACCGGGTCTCACGAAGTTGTGGAGGGCCTCACTAAGTAGAGAGAGAGAGAGAGAGAGAGAGAGAGAGAGAGAGAGCTGAGGCTGGCCTCGAACCTGGATCCTCCGGTCTCCGCCTCCCAAAGTACTGGGATTACAAGCATGCGCCACCACACCTGGCCCCGACTCTTTTAAGATATTAAAATATGATGAAGGGGGTAGGGAGAGGGGTCAAAGATCCATGTTGGACCTGCAGGACACTGAAACTAACCCTGTCTTCAAACTGAGTTTGCAAGACGGTAACTGCCCCTACTGGTGTAGTGCTTGCCTTGTGGCCTGTAGATATTTGGCCTCTATGCAGACTGCAGGTGAACTGGACAAGATTCCAAAGGCCAGATAAGCATCTGTGCCCATCTTCAGCATTTCCAGAAGCTTCTGACCTGGGCTGGGTGTTTTCCACACAGATGCACCAGCTACAGCCTTCTCCAGCACTGGTCTCCGTGAGGGAAAGAAATGTCGCTGGAAATCGGAAGCACAATTTACACTTAATATTCCTCAAATCACTTCCAGAGCTTATCTGGTTTTCCAGTAACTTCTTGATAGAAATCACTGCTTATTTTGTGTTACAAGCTACCCACAATTGGCGATTTTTATTTTTTACAAGAGATCATAAGGTGAGTGACAGGAGACCCGCCACTATCTGTCTACAAAGGTGTCCGCACACATATATCTATATATAGATCTATACGAGGAGAGGAAATAGACCAGCTTGACCTATGATTCTTTTCTTCCTAAAATTTCCCTGTGTCTCTGTCATAGCTCTGATCTTAAATCTTATTTGGCAAGTCACAGAATGTGCTAGTTTATCAAAGCGATAAAAAATGGCCCTTTTTTCCCCCCTTTGCCTTCTGAATTTCAATGAAAGAAGAGTGTTTGTCTTCACTATTGATCTATTCCATTGAGTAGTTCTTGTGATGATTACTACTTTCCTATATTTATAAGAGAATCGGCACTCCATAAATGTCAAAAGGCACTTTGCTTTACATAAGTGTCAGTGTTCTAACATCTCACAAAGTTAGCAATTATCATGAGAACCACGTGCGGAAACTGGAAAATAAATAATCTCCAGTGGAAGTCAATTTTTTTTTTCTTGATAGGATAGGGAAGCAAGGAAAAGTTCTTCGTTATCTGTCTTACTTGGATGGTATGTCCTTGACCATGAAGTCATGGTGACAGACAAATGCTCCGATCTCCTTTTACCATTTGGTTCTCTGCAACAAAGGTCCTCTCTCCTGAGGCTTGAATATCAAGTGGGCTAAAAAAAAAAAGTCTCTTTCAATGTGGGCTACTCATCCTGGAGCCGGGGAAAGTTCTATTTTGATCATAGGAATTGGAAAGGGCCAACTTTGGGGTCCTATGGAATTTATTCTATTAAGGTTTCTATATACTTTTATGACAATATAAATGAATATCTCAGGCAATTTAAAAGATCTGGGTGTAGGGTTTCGAAAGAATGGTTAGGAGCTGCCCTGATCATTTCACCTTCCCTGAACTGACCAGCTCTTTCATGTCCTATACACATAATCTGTGCCTACAGGGTTTTTCTTGGTCCCCAATAAGGCCACTTTGAAAAGTTGTCATAGCAACACCAGCTACAGATAATAAAACAGGGTGAGGAGGTGGCTACCAGGCTTTGTTAGTTCATGCAGTCATGGGCTGGGCTGGCTTGTTCAGGGATAACATTTCATTGCAGCAAAAAAATATGCTGGAGACCCTTAGAAAAGCCGTATCTTGTTCTCAAAATGAGCTGGCCATGCAAACCTCTCCCATTGCCTGCTGTATTCCACCTTCTGTAGTATTCAGGGGAGCCCACGTTCAATCCCTTGGCAGAGAGATTGCCATCCTCCACCGAGTTAGTCCTGCTCATGTGCTTATTGAGTGACGCTAAGCTGGTGCTTGTCATCGCTTCTCAATAGCTGTAGACAGAACAGGAAGCTTTTCAGGCTTGTGTGGGAGCCTTGCACCGTTTTCTTTGTTCAGTCTGCTGGCAAAGTTTGAGATGTCCTGGGTATTTTTCAGCAAACTGCTGTCACCTGCACGTGGTTGCTCTCCATGTTATGGCTCCTGCATTTAATGATTGTATGAAATGATGTTACTCTCCCAGTTTAGAGGGATCGTTTGCAAAGCCCTGTGTATTTCAGGACACTGCAATGGAATGATGAATCCGATCTGTCTTCCTGGCACAGGTTTTTGCTTCAAGTTTTCTGTGTTAAGGGTCCTGGGCTGTCACATTTATATGGATTGACTTGTCATGTCTTCTCAATGGATGGAAGAAATTCTGCTTTCATATTTTTGTCCTTGCTTGATTTTCATGGTCTGATTTCTGATATTTGCAAAAATCTGCAGGATTTCTTTCAGAGCTGCATTTCTTCCAGTTCATCTGCCTGAGTTTTTACCTGCCTCTGGGTCGTCCATACTCTTTACGGCTTCTCCCATTGACCCTATCGGAACATGATAGGCACCTCATAAATTTTGATTGTGTTGAATTTAAGGAGGGACAGAGAGGAGGCACAATTTGAATGAATGCTATTTTAGTGGACCATCTTTATGCTGAAGTCTTTTAAAGGGTTATGGCTTTATGTCAGGAAGTAGAATAGGGCTGAACTTATCCTGCCGATAACCGGCCACTCACTATTTGAAATCCGGACCAGATGTGTGGGCTGCAGGCAGAGGATGAGGACTGACACGATTTTACCAAGTTGATCTGTTTATTAAGAATACTCAGATATTGGAAAAATGTCTGTAACTGCTGTGGGAAGTTACAAAAGAAGAAGAGAGTAATTTCTGCTCTGGAATAAGCCCTTTGTTGGTTTGGGGATTTCTATTAAATTTATTGCCATTTTTATTATTATTATTATTATTATTATTATTATTATTTTACAGTACTGGGGATTGAACCCAGGGGCATTCTACCTCTGAGGTACAACCCCAGTCCTATTTTTCTATTCTTTATTTTGAAACAGGGTCTCACTAGGTTGCGGAGGGCCTCACTAAGTAGCTGAGGCTGGCTGTGAACCTGCGATCCTCCTGTCTCAGCCTCCCAAGTACCGGGATTACAGGTGTGTGCCACCATGCCCAGCCATGACTATTTTATTTTATTTTTTGGTGGTACTGGGGATTGAACCCAGGGGCATTCTACCTCTGGGCTACACCCCCAGCTCTATTTTTTATTCTTTATTTTGAAACAGGGCCTCACTAAGTTGCCGAGGGTCTCACTAAGTAGCCAAGGCTAGCCGCGAACCTGGATCCTCTGGTCTCAGCCTCCCAAGTACTGGGATTACAGGCATGTGCCACCATGCCTGGCCATGATTATTTTAAATACTCTTTTATGTCGAGTGAACAAAAATGTATTTTGCCTTTTGTCTCCATAACTCTGGTGATATGTAGCCTCTGATTTTGATCAGCCGAGGTAGTGCCATGTGAGGGAGCAAAGTGATAATAAATGAGAAGGCAGAAAAGATAAACTGCCCTGTCCTGCCCACTCACCTCCATCCTTTAAACACAGATTGACTCTGGGACATGTAAGGACTGCTAAGTGGTTGACCCGTGTGAGCCGCGGCAGAGCTGCACGGATGAACTGTCCTTTGACAAGAGCGTGGTGGCGCCTCCTTAATTATATCCCTGAGGATTCGCATATCTTAACAACCAGAATGGCCACAGCGCGGTGGCCACGCGGAAAGGGAGTGAGAAGGATCAGAAATCAGCAGATTCTGAGGACACCGGGGTTCTCAGAACCCCAACAAAAGCTGGAGAGGAAATCCGAGCATGAGGGAAGAAAATCACAGGCATCGTGATATTGCTTCAGATCGCTCACTTTCCCTCCGAACCTGCGATGCCCCGCATGACTCAGGAATTGAATTTTTGTAATTGAAAAGATTCTTGGATAAAATGTTCCAATTTCCACTTTCCCAATGGAAAAAAGTCACATAGAAAGGCTCCATATATTTCTCTGTAGTACTGACTTGTAGCTCTAAATGGCAAAGTTTAAACATATTAAATATTTAACATATTAAATACCACTATATCTCCAGTTATAGGGGTCTGTAATGTTAAAAAAAAGCAATGGGGTCTCGTTTTCTGTTTAAAAGATATTGGGGGAAAAATGAAACAGCATGTTGGCACTACAGAATACTCACAATGTCACCTGGCACACGGTTGGTGCTTAATAATTATTTGAATCAAAGATGATGTGGACTCGGTTACCTGGGTCTGTAATTCAGGAAAATTAAGTATATTTCAGTTCAATTCAGTGACCATTTACTACCTATTATTTGCAAGGCACTGTCTTCGGAGCTATGGACAGTAATGAGATACAACCGTCATTATTGTTGTTGGTGTTGGTGGTGGTAGGGGGTCATTGCCAACAGAAGACCAGTAAACAAATATCTTATTTATAAAACAGGCAATATTTGCTTCACAACAGAGCTACCTAGAAGGGACCCACAAAGGTCATGACACAGATACAAGGCTATTCCAGAGTACGGGTTATGGAAGTAGCCATGCAGGAGCTAACCCGATGCTTATTCAGTCACGCAATGAAGGTCGTGTAGAACCGAGTGAGTATTTGTAGCCCAGAATGAGGGCATGATAGTTTTATTGCTCTTTCGTCTTATAAAGGACACCCCATGGTCTAGTGAGGGTAAATGCAGCTCTTTTTGCTCCCACAGACCTACATTCAGATCCTGCTTGCACTAATTGTTAGCTTTGTGACAACTGGCAAATCTCTCTGATTCTCAATTCTTTTATCTCTAAAGTAGAGCTAATATTCCTATTAATATACTAATTTGCAGAGGTGTTGTGTGGGGGGGTTAAGAGAGATAATACATACAATACCCTTAGTACAGCATCTGGCCCATGGTAGACCCTCCGTCAATACCCTTTCCCACCCTTCTCATCTTCCTCCCACTGGCATGGAAAAGACCCTCAGGGAAGACCTTGGCCTGGCCTTCTCTCCAGAGTCAGCGACAGGAGTCAATCCCACTGCTGGAGGCTTTTGCCGTAGCTGTTCCATGGAAAAGGGGAGTAATCCTTTTTCTAGGCCCTTTGCTTTTTAGTAGCACTTAGGAAAAAAAAAAAAAAGAAAATTGAGAGTCTGCAACCAATGCAATCGACATTTCCCCAAATGACTGTATTGTCTGTGCTTACAAACACTGGCATTGAAATTCAGAAGACTACCTCAAGCCTCTTCAACATACACAATCTAAAACTCGCCTCGTTCACTGGTGAGTTATGTTTGAAAAGTACCCTGCTTCTGATGATGAAATGTTTGGCTAATAAATAATTTATTAACAATGTATCTTATGTCTACTTTCATTCCCCTCAATATTTTGATTTTTTTTTGCTAAAATTGAATAACACTGCATCTATGACTAAATGTGGGGGCCTCCATTTCTGAGCACCCCCCTCCCCCCAGAGTTCTTTCAGGATTAAATTCATTAAATTGTGTAGGTTTGCTTCATCATATCCTAGAGGTTTCTAGTTTCTCTTTATTTCTCGAAGAGTTTCTAAAACCACAGATTTTTCTTTATCTCTATAGTTTTCTTTACATGTTGAATCGCTTTGCTCAACAAACATTTACTTGTATTCTGAAGAGAAGTCCAGAAAAGTCTTTATTAGATAAAATTCCCCATTTGTAACATTCAAATCTTGATTATAGTTAAAAAGGCAATAGTCATCATGGAACATTGTTTCTAACTCTCCTGATGTGTCAGAAAAACACAAAATGCTATGCCTGGAAAAGTCACAGCAAGTGGATATTTTTATTCATTTATACAGTGAAGATCTTAAAAATCTGATAGATTACTCAAGTGGTAATACTTAAGTATACTATTTTTCTGTGTTATACATGCACTTTTTTTTTTAATTTCCTCCCTCCCTCCTTCCTTTCTTTAGTTCTTTCTCACTTAGCTAATCTCACAAAAGGGGGAAGTATACTGTCATAGTGACTGATTTTCCAAAGTTTAGTGTATTGCTTGCTCCC
The DNA here is from genome assembly GCA_004027185.1 of Glis glis. Classification (NCBI taxonomy): domain Eukaryota; kingdom Metazoa; phylum Chordata; class Mammalia; order Rodentia; family Gliridae; genus Glis; species Glis glis. The sequence goes on along the minus strand of PVJS01011274.1, from coordinate 40,022 downwards.
AATATTTTTTCCTTTACATTATTTCCTTCTGATAGTTATATTTCATATTTAAATAGAATGACAAACAAGTAGAACATATATGGCAATCTACCTTGTTTTTACATCATCCTCTCTTTTCAGAGGTACACCATAAATTGACATCCTTCATGTCATTATGTAACACATATTTAGTGAACATTTATGAAGTGCCAAGCACCGGGCTAGCTGCTGGAAATACAGTGGTGAACAGAGAGACCTACGAATTGAAGGTTAAAGTCATAAAGCAAAGATTTTCTACATCCATTGTGGCTTATATTCAGTCAGGGTGTTGGACAAGGTACTAGGATTAGTAGTTCTGCTGCTTAAATACATCCATGCTTGTAGTTACCTAAAATATCAGTCATGGGGAGGAAAATCTAATTTCTTGAAGTTCCAGTGTGGATTAGCAGAGGAATTATTTTGCTCTTCTACACTTAAAACATTTTTAAATCATTTAAACTCTTTTCATTCTGAAGAGCTTTCCTCATTTGTTAGCGAAGCTGACCACGTTGACTGACAGTTACTCGATACGACCCGGAAAGGTGTATTAACAACTGCACTCGACTCTGCCCAGGTCGGGATGCTGGTGGAAAGAGTTCTCTAACAGGCATTTTTAATAAATGATCAAAATAACCTTTTCGATATTTAAATCACTTTGCTGCCAAGGGCATTTAATCAGGCCCATTGCCAAATGCTAATTAATGATACAAGTGGAGGATTTTATTTAAATTTGTTATACTAATATGTTGAAATATAAATAGAAACTGCCAATTGAGAGGAACTTGTCAAAGGGCAGAATGTGTAAGATGAGGGAAAAGCATCAAACTTTCAAACAATAGACCTGCTGTGTTGCAGAAGGTAATTGAAATTGTAACCTTGCAGGGAAAGTAATTTATTTGTAAAAATCTTTTTAAAGAATTTGAAGAATGCAAACAACTGGAAACGGTATAAAATGAGGAAAGCATTTTAGGCTAACACATTTTAAATAGGATGAATTTAACTCAGTCACGAGAGAGGTTATTGCTAAGCGTGTCCTGGACAGCTTATCTCTTTGGTTAAGCATGCAGTTACGGGTGGCTTCCTGACAGGGATACATTCTGATAAATATGTCATTAGGTGATTTCCTTGTTGCATGAACATCATGGAGTGTACTTACACAAACCTAGACAGCCTAGGTCAATTACTTGACATGGCCTCCTGATACAATCAAGACATGGTAAGCATAAGATGGATGAGCTGCTGCTCAGCATACTGTTTTATAGCAATTTTCTTTTAATAAGTAGAAGGAGTATACTCTAAGATAATGATAAATAAAAATATAATATAGTAAATACATAAACCAGTAATAAAATCATGTATCATTATCAAGTATTATGTACTGTAAATCATTTATGTGCTATACTTTTATATGACGGGCAGGACAGGAGGTTTGTCTGCACCGGCACCATCACAAACATGAGGAATGTGTTGCTCTGCAATACCGTGACTACGACGTCACCAGGAGATGGGGCTTTTTCAGCTCCATTATAATCTTATGGGACCACTGTGTTGTTGTTGATTGAGATGTCATTATGTGGCACAGGATGGTGTCTGCTTGCCCCAATGTTTGTTTCCTGTTGATCTTAGTCCTGACTTTGTTTCCCAACACAAGCTGCTGGTAACATTATGCATTAGGTCCTGTGGATGTGCCTAGAAAGTTCATCACAGGGCTGCGATATCACTGGTGGGTAATGGCTAACGAGATTGATGACATGCTCAGAGCAGTGATGATATACAGCTAAATCCAGACATAGCTGGGATATCTATTTTCTACTGGGAATCTCAACGATTTGACTTTTAATCACTCTTGCTCCTGACATGTACTGGTGGCTCTCTTCTGGGATGAAAGTAGGGGGTTAGCTAAAGGCAGAAGATCCATCTACAGGTGAGAGGGGAGTGTGGGCAGTGGGCACACACCCTTCTGTTCTTTCTGGATATGAGCGAAAATGGGAAGGTCGTTTTTTTTTTTTTTCCTGCGTTAGTGAAAAGATTGGAAAGATAAATTGTAGTCCAGCAACTAGCCACTTAATTTAATAAAATGAGGCATGCTGCTTACAGAAACAAGCACTTTGGGTCAAGGAGTTGTTTATTGGAAGAACTGTTTATTGAAGTGATTGGTCTGATGGCGTCCACTTCGTGGGGTAGAGACACAGGGAGCAGGGACCTGTGGGTGGTTGACATGTTGAGCCAGAGTGCAAGGTTTAACCTGTTCCATTCTGGTTGCTAAGAGATTTCCTATCTCAGGGCCTTTGTTTGCGTTCATTTCTCTCCCGAGAGTGAGCCTTCTCCATTTCATTCCTCCCTTTATATCTATCCATCATCTTCTCCTTTCACTAGGATAAACCTTGGAGCACTCCATCTAGGATTGATGATTCACGTTGTCGAAGAAAGACAATGAATAAATTTAAAATCCGCTGGATAAATGGTGCTCATTGCCTCGAATCATGTGATACTTGTAATATGTCTTGTTTTGTAATTGCTTGTGTACCTATCTCTTCAAACTAGATTTCACATTCAGGGCAGACAGGGACTATTCCTTTGCATTTCCCACTTTGCCTAGTGCCTTGCTTCGGAAAGGTACACAGTAAGTATTTGTTGATGGGTGAGTAGATTAACAGTGGGTTGGATTCACGTGGCTGGTATCATCAATAAGAGGGTGACTGCGGCGTGTATTCTTTCTGTGAGGACACATTGCCCTGTTCTCATTCCTCACTCTGGCTCTGATACTAGAAAGGGACCTCGCTGCAGCTCATTCAGCGAAACATTAACTTCTTACCGCACATCCAAATGGTATAAACATCTGGGTGTGCTCAAGATAGACACACTTAAATCTGCGTTACCAAATGACTACAAAATGCCTCACAAGGCTTTTCAGGGTTTCTTTTTGCTTCCAAAAGATCTCGGTCAACATTTGGATTCTTGTAAGTGCTGGGTGACATCACTACCTCTGTATCACAAGGCGATCGTATTTTTAGTCGCTCTTCTTTTGGTAGTTCTCTCTCTCTCTCTCATTCTGTAGGTATCCTATGTCTAATCCCTCTCTCTTTATGGTTTCTTATCCTGGAGGTAGATAATTGCTACTAGGTGAGCCTTAAAGGTGAATAGCTTTTCCTGAATGATTATTCTCACTTGCTTGGTATAATGTCCATTTGCAGGTCCAATTCTTGGTCTCCTTCAGTGATTGGGACCCTTGCCTGGTGCCTCTCACTACTTGTGCAAGCGACCAGTGCCACTATTGCCCTTCTCACTGCAAGCGTGGGTCTCCGTGGTCTCGACTTGGACTGTCCCTATGTCTCTCTCTATCTACCACTATGGCAGGTGTCACCAGCAGGGGGCCCTGGGATTGTCTCTTTTTGCCTACAGAAGCCACGGGTGTTGCCTTGCCTCAATTCTGTACAAACACGGAACTCCACATTTTCCACAGAGAGGGCTGGTTTGGCCCAATTTTCCCCAGGTACCACAGCTGTATGTCCTGTGGTGCTCCCCGGGGACTCTACAAGGATGCTGCAACCTGTGGCTGCAAGTCTGTCCCACTCAAATGTCGCCAGGGACTGTCTGCTTATCCACGTGTCTACCATGTCCCACAGCAGACCCCACTCCCACCTCTGCTGGGACAATCTGCACTGTCCCAGACCCCGCGAGTCCCTGTGATCGCACTGGGTGGTCTCTCCCTGGGGCAGCTCGTTGACTTACGGTCTCATTGAGTGCTGCTCTTAGTCTCTGGGGTGGGGGATGGGCTTAGCTGCTGCCGCAGGCTCTGGTCAGGCCTCCGGGCCCTGGGGACTCTGCCGAGTGTGGATCGAACTACTGCTCGCACCCGTCACTGATGCTCTGCAGTGCTGGTTTTAGAGGAGGTCCCTGGCTTCCTTGTTGGTGGCTGCAGAAGCCGCAATGCCGGTTGCTGTCGGCATGGTCTGACCAAGATGGCGCCACTGCCGCTTCCACTGACGCAGCAGTTTGGGTCTGTATCGCGTGTGGAGCAAGTCGCTGGTCGCCGTCACTGCTGCTATTCTGCAGCTGCTGGATGCACAGCAGGTCGCTGACTTCTCCGCTGGTCTTGTGCAGGAGCCACAATGCTGGAGCTGCCGGCAAAGTCCTGCCAAGATGGCGCCGCTGCAGCCGCTGTGGCCACCGTTTGGCGTCTCGAGTGTGGCGGAGCCGCTGCTCGCTCTCGTCTCTGCTGATCTGCAGTTGAACTCACAGCAGGTCTCTGGCTTCTCTGCCGGCGGCATGTGGAGCCGCGATGCCGGGAGCGGCCGGCGCGGTCCGGCCAAGATGGCGCCGCCGCCGTCCCTTAGGTAAGGCGCTTGGAGCTTTTTACTTCCCTCTGCCTTGTCTTCTGGCTTTGATTCCATCACGTTTCAAACCCTTCATTGTTTACTTCAAGTTTTTGTTGCTTTTCTTCTCCTGTGGAAAAGTTGCTTTCACGGCGATTGAGATCCAAGCCTCAGAGAGATCATAGCATGGTGTCTCCCTTGGTCGCCATCTTGGATCCCGTTACCTTGGTCGTTCTTCTCAAGACCTGACACCTCCTACCTGCCACCTTCAGGACGAAGTAGCCCTCACAGACCTCTTCCCGCTACAGAGGGGGAAAGCGAGGCGGAGAGTTTTAAGGACTCGCTCAAGGTCACTCAGGTTGTTATTGGCAGAGCTACCCAGGCTCCTGCTTCTTGCTCCCACCCATCTGAATATGATATAGTTTAACATGGCTGCACTATGTGGCCATCAGTTATAGACCGAACTCTAAATTTCTCACTTTTTTGTACGCTCTCCATATATCATCTTGAGCTATTTTGATCTTCATATATCAAGCCTGGTGAGCCTCTGTCAAGTAGGCTATTTCACAGATGAGGAGACTGCATGATATATAAGTTAAAATACTTCGCCCGAGGTTGCTGACAACTAAGCCCACGTAGAAATGATAGTTACCGCCCTTTGAGCTGGTGTTTTGACATTTTGTTCTGGCAAACAAAAAGCATTCATTTTTCTCTGCTCCTGCTTGGCTTATTTCCCTTGGGTCCAATAACAGGTGTTTATAATGGAAATTGTTACTGTGAATACTCACCCATCTCCAGACGCAGAGCCAGGCAAGGTGACATGAGGACCCAAAGGTCCTGGTCTTGTCCCTTTCTGTTCCTGCAGGGCTTTCAGCTTCCCTGCAAAGACTGTCCTGGTGTGTGTGGGGTTCCCAGTGATGCCTGGCTTCTGTGGCAACTGAATTCTCATCTTTGGAAATTAACCAGCATTAGATTGCGTTCTTTGCTTTCTGCAGTGACCTCCTGACTCCCCACCCTTAAATCCACTTGAAGGGGACTTTCCATTGACATTCATAATAGTGGCAGCTCTGAGGCCACCGAAACTTACAACGAGTCCCAACTCTTGATTCTTCCAAACATACCCATCTTTAGGTCTCTGAGTGGCAATGGATTCCACACAGAAAGAGAAACGGGCAGTTAGACTCTCTCCATTACTTTGTCTCACTTTGTTCCTTGGTCTTCAAAATATCATGACCTGGGTGTACTGCCTCAAAAAGTCTCTTTAGAAAATAGCTCCTTCCTTCTCTGATCCTATTTCCTCCCCTCTTGGGTTACAATATGAATTCAGGTGGCAGGGGAGGGATGGGTGCTATCATACCCTCATGTATGAGTTAGCTTGGGTAGCTATAACAAAGTGTCATACACTGAGTGACTTAAATAATTTATTTCTCATGGTTCTGGGGATTGGAAGGCAGCATGGTAGGGTTCTGGTAAGCACCCCCTCTAGGTTGCAGAAAGCTGACTTCTTGAATCCTTACATGCAGAAAGAGTGCACACTCTCTCTGGCCTCTTATAAGGGCGCTAACCCCATTCACAAGGGCTCCATCCTCATGATGTAACTACTTCCCAGTGGCCCCGCCTTCTCCTCCTCTTCCTCTTCCTCCTCCTCCTCCTCCTCCTCCTCCTCCTCCTCCTCTTCCTCCTCTTCCTCCTTTCCCTCCTCCTCCTTCTTGTACTGGGGATTGGACCCAGGGCATTCTACCTCCAAGCTAGACCCCTAGCCCTATTTTTCTTTTTATTTTGAAACAAGATCTTGCTAGTTGCTGAGAGTCTTACTAAGTTGCTGAGGCTGTCCTTGAACCTGCCATCCTCCTGTCTCAGCCTCCCTAGTACTAGGATTACAGGCGTGCTTTACCACTCTGGACAGTGGCCCCATCTTGTAACACCTTCTAATACTTAATTAGGAATTAGGATTTCAACAGAGGAATTTGGGGGAGGCAAAAACATCCAGTCCATAATGCCTATGTTCTTCATCTCTCCCTTTTCTTTCCTAAACCCTCTTCATAACCTTCTAAGACAAGAAGTTAACATCCCTTACTCTCCTTCAGCAAAACATCAAAAGAATCTTGTTTGCACGCTTGTAATCCCAGTACTTGGGAAGCTGAGACCAGAGGATCCGGGTTTGCAGCCAGCCTCAGCTACTTAGTGAGGCCCTCCGCAACTTAGTGAGACCCTGTTTCAAAATAAAGAATAGAAAATAGGCCTGGGGTGTAGCTCGGAGGTAGAATGCCCATGGGTTCAATCCCTAGTACAGCTCCCCCCCCCAGAAAAAAAGAATCTTATTTATCAACTCATGCAAATAGTTGGCGGAAAGGTTCACAGGCCCTGTTCCTCAGCCAAACCCACAACATACAAATGTGAACTACCCCCGTGAGACTGTTTCCACACCCCAACTCTGTCCAATACATTGTGACATCATATTTAATCCTCAACAACATTTTAAAAGTTAGTACTGGCGGAGCGTGGTGGCACACACTTGTAATCCCAGTACTTGGGAGGCTGAGACAGGAGGATCGCAGGTTGGTGGCCAGCCTCTGCAACTTAGTGAGACCCTGTTTCAAAATAGAAGAATAAAATGGGGCTGGGGGTATAGCTCAGAGGTAGAATGCCCCTGAGTTCCATCACCAGTAAAACACACACACACATACACACACACACACACACACACACACACACACCTAGTACTATTACTCCAAAATTAGAGGCAAGAGAGCTAAAGTTCACAGGCATACTTGTTCAAATCATGCAGTCCCAAGCGGAAAATGTTGCATTCCAGCCCAGGCCTGGCTGACTCCTCCGCTGACTCGTGCACTGGACACACCTGCCCTGCTGTTTCATACAGCCTGTCACCTGCTGCTCCAATTATATCAGTTATTTTTGTCAGGTGGGCTGTACCCAGCTGCTCAAATGAATACAAGAGAGAGCAGCAATACAATGCTATGAGAAATATAGAAATCCAGAGCATGTTAGATTCATCCTTTGTCTCCCTAGGTCATTGCCTAGGACTCACATAAAGTGCTTGTTAAAACACCACATCCCACAGCCGGGTGTGGTGGTGCACGCATGTAATCCCAGTACTTGGGAGGCTGAGACCGGAGGATCCGGGTTCGCGGCCAGCCTCAGGTACTTAGTGAGGCCCTCCGCAACTTAGCAAGACCCTGTTTCAAAATAAAGAATACAAAATAGGGTTGGGGGTGTAGCTCAGAGGTAGAATGCCTCTGGGTTCCATCCCCAGTACCACACACAAACAAAAATATGGCAATTAGAAAAAAATGCAGAGACCCTGGAACCTTCATAGTGCTATTGATATATGGGCTTTAAGCCCAGGAACCTCCATATTTTTTGTGCTTGTTTGTTTTGTTTATATGGGTGCTGGGGATTGAACCCAAGGTCATTCTACCTCCAACCTACACCCCTGACCCTTTTTATTTTCTATTTTGAAACAGGGTCTCACTAAGTTGCTGAGAGCCTTGGCTAAGTTGCTAAGGTTGGCCTCAAACCTGCGAGCCTCCTCTATCAGCCTCCCAGACACTGGGATTACAGGCATGGGCCACCATGCCCAGCTGGAAGTTTCATTTTTAGCATGCTCTGTGTTAGTCAGCTTTTTGTTGCTGTGACCAAAACACCTGACAGAAACAAGTTAGAGGAGGAATAATTTATTTTGGTTCATGGTTTCAGAGGGCTCAGTCCATGGTTGGCAGCTTCATTGTTCTGGGTCTGAGGTTAGACAGAACATCATGGCGGAAGGGCATGGTGGAGGAGAGCTGTTCAGCTCATGGCAGCTGGGAAGGAGAGAGGGAGGGGGTGGGGAAGGGATCAGGGACAGATACAGTCTCCAAGGCCCTGCCTCTAGCCACATTCCACTGGCCTACAGTTACTACCCAGTAAATCCACTCAAATTATTAATCCATCTAATGGATTGATCCGCTGATAAAGCCCTCATGAACTCTGGACATGGCTGCATTGTCAATGTCTGTGCTTTCAGCGGGCATTCCTGATCCAAACCCTGACATACATCTGGCTGAGTAGTATGCACAATCAAAACTAGATACAAAACCAAACACATTCACTAACAGTAAAGATAAATCAGGAATTGGATCAGAAATAGCTCTTTCTATCCTGCTTCCAAATATTAGTCTGTTAGACTGGTAAATAAATGTAAAAACCAAACCAAAACAAAACAAAATAACAACAACAACAAAACAACCAAAAACCCAAAAGGCATCTCTGGGCATTGTTTCAATGATATTTGTCAGCGGGACTGTGCCTACATACTCATATCAATACAATAGAGAGGACAGCGATGGTAGCCATACGAGATATACACAAAATCAGAGCATATTAGATTAGTCCCTTTCCCCTTCTGAGGTCAGTGAAGTATACATTTTCTAGTTGCTTTTCCCTATAGGATTTCAAAGGAAATAGTGGCGGCTGAGGGTTCTGTGGGACTGCAGTTGATTGGAACTGTAAGAACGCTGGAGCATAAGGACTGGAATTAATTAGCATCCTTAAAACAGCAGCACTAGGCCCTTGAATTTTTGGAACATATGAATGGTAACTGTTGATTTCTCAACCCAATGCAGAACATCTGTTCTTTTGCAGAGAGTCTAGCGAAGATTGAAATGCAGAGTCAGGTGGGGGTAGAGTTGTTAGGAAATGCAGTTTGGATCATAGCTGTCCATTTGGATTTATTATTAGATAGCACTCAGTGTAATTGCTTTCTCGAGAATTTTTAGAAGTCTGACACATAGACTGTACGTTGTGTGGGATTTTATTGGGCCCCAATCCTCTGTAAATTTATTCCAATCAGAAATGCATATGAATAGTATCCATAAAATGCAACAAACTGTACTCAGAATTAATTTTAAATTAAACATAGTTCATTAATTCCCATTAAGTCATATACTCGTCATCTTGCCTTCCGCAATCTTTGGGAGATGCACACAGGTTAGTGAAAAAAGGAAAAGATGAAGATTAAGAGAAGAAATGAGCTGGGCGTGGTAGGTGGAGCATGCATGCCTGTAATCCCAGTACTTGGGAAGCTGAGACAGAAGGATCACAGGTTCAAGACCAGCCTCAGCAACCTAGTGAGACTCTCAGCAATCTGGAGAGATCCTGTTTCAAAAAATAAAAAATAAAAAAGGTTGGGGGTGTAGCTTGGAGGTAGACACCCCTGAATTCAATTCCCAGTAAGACACACACACACACACACACACACACACACACACACACACACACACATACGGAATGGATACAAGATGGGTTGTTTTTCATAAAGTAACCATTTATAAGAAAACAATAAGATAATGGCAAACTTAAAACAAAAATAAATAATTATTAAAACCATCAGGCATAGATCCTTATCTAATGTATAAGCATACATAAAGTATCATAATTTTTATTATTCATTTCAATTTTAATTCAAGGTGCCAGAGAGACATTGGGTGTCATCCCTGCCTTACTATATTCTTGCTCTGTGATCTTTGGGAAGTTATTTAAATTTTTTATGTAAAGAGAGTTTGTGTAAAATAGAGATAATTCCTTCCTTGTGGGGATTCTTGTAAGGATGAAAATAAAACAATGTGTGCAAGGGCCTAGCCAAGTGCCTGACATGGATGCATTTAATAATACTGGCTGCATCTCTTGTGTCTACTAAGTGCTGTGCTGATGTGTTCATGTTCAGACCTGATAGAACTGGGTGATTTAGTTACTGCTTCACTAAATTAATTGGAAAGCGAATGGCTGACTACATTAATTTTCTGTCTGATGCTCTACAAACAAACATGGTTTCTTGTTATGAGCTGAAGCGGTTGGAGATGGGTTTAGTTGGGAGGGAGGAAAAGAGCATGCTTGAAAAGCTGATTCATTTTTACTTTTATGAAATTGGCTAGTTATGTCTTTTCTTCCATTGTCATAGAAATAAAAAAGCAAACTATTGTGGCTATTGCTTTTGTCCTATTTCCTGTCATGCATTTGGACACCGGAAGCACCTTCTGTAGGAAGGATGGCCTCGGTGAGTGGGTGCGGACACACCCAGGAGTCTGCTCCTTTGGCCTCAGGACTCCTTGGTTTTCTTTTCAAGGGCTGACAGGTCACTGGGCTTTAAAAATCTCCAAAATGCTTTCCTACTAGTACATTCCAATTTTATAAAATATAGAGCTTATTCGAAGTATAAAGGGGCCGATCAAGGGGAAATGAAAGGCGATCAACAGACTTACATCATTAGCAACATTCGGAACTTGGCTCTTTCCAGTTTATACTGTAATAGTCCCATTTCTAGAGGTATGTTGAAGTGGCTTGGTGGTGAGTTGCGCTGTTGTGAGTCACTACATCTCTAGCTACATCGCTAGCATCTCTGACTCCTTTAATGGGATTCCAGATTGTGCCTTTTATTAATTAAATTAATGCAGCCTGGTGATTTGCTTTCTGTAGCCTCCTTTGGGGCGGCTCCCAGCTCTGCGGCAGGGAGAGCTTCCAGGAGTCCAGCTTTTACATGGCAACTGTGAGCTGTGGTTCTCTCAGCTACTTTGTCCAGATGGCTAGAAATTGGAATTCCTGTGTACCAGGAAGAGAGAAGATGAAACCAAAAAGTAAAAATTAAACATCATTTTGTATTTTCAGCTCTCACAGTGGATTCCCAAAACATTTTTTCCAGCACCCCTTGTGCCTTTTTAGATCTCAGATAAGAGAGGGCTATCTTTTTTCAAATTAACATTTTATTGGTGCATTACAATTATACATAATACTGGGATTCATTGTGACATATTCACATATGCATGTAACATAATTTGGTCAATTTCATTCCCAGTCCTCCCCACACCCCCGCTCTCCTTCTACTCTACTGGTCTCAAGAGACAGAAATCTTTCTATGAAACAAAACAATGCTCTAAGTTAGCTGTAGACTTCGGTCACCTTCTGCCTAATTTCCATTCGATAAGGGTGAACTAGAAGTGCAAAGACACTGTAAACAATGATCTTTGGGATTAAATGAAAGAAATAAAATTAACACCAGGATTTAGAATTGATACTCTTGGCTCCCATTGAAAATAGACTAAATAGCCGGGCGTGGTGGTGCACGCTTTTAATCCCAGTACTTGGGAGGCTGAGACTGAAGGATCCGGGTTCACAGCCAGCCTCAGCTACTTAGTGAGGCCCTCCACAACATAGTGAGACCCTGTTTCAAAATAAAGAATAAAAAATAGGGCTGGGGATGTAGCTTGGAGGTAGAATGCCCCTGGGTTCAATCCCTAGTACTGCAAAAAAAAAAAAAAAAAAAAAAGAAAATAGACTAAATAGAACTTTGTAGAGATATGGAAATGATCAAATCTGTGTGTTTTTTTTTCTGGTGGTTTAATTCATTTATTTTTCAGACAGCCAAGATTTTGGTTAAGTCTGTGCTGTTTACTAGAAAAGCTGTAATGAATATGGCACTAATATTGGACTTAAAAATTGAAAAGAATAAAAATCTAATATATATAGTTTAGATTTCTCTATACATTTATACTTATATAAGTATATATTTTCTTTATATATACTTACATAAAAATTTATATTTCTAGAGAGAGAAAGAGAGAGAGGGAGAAAGAGAAAGAGAGAGAGAGAGGAAAAGACAGAGAAAGAGAAAGAGAGATAGAGAGAGATAGAGATAGAGAGAGAGAGAGAGAGAGAGAAGAGAGAGAGAAGAGAGAGAGAAAGAGAGCGAGCCTATACTAGCCGGGATGACCTAACAATAAAAACAGATCCATCCTCCTGGTTTCTTTTCCTGTGCCACTTTGTATGAAGAATATCTTCCTCTCTTAGTAGATTTTTTTTGAGTCAGTGCCAGAAGGATGACACACAGGTGTCACAAGTGTGTATTTTTTTTTTCCTGGAGCCTCAAAAGGAAATTTCAGGCAGATTTCGTTAGGAAATGGTATTCATTGCTCAACTGCAAATTAGATTTCAAGTGCTTTGGGCATTCTTAGTAAATTATATAGCTAAAACCTGGAGCTATACTAAACCCTTTGAATTAAATTTGACTGCTGGCAGCCATCAATGGTTAAAAGATTTTAGAAAATCTGAACGCTAATGCTTGGATGTGCTGGTGGGGGATGCTGTAGAAAAGACAGGTGGCTCAGGAAGCCAAATAAAACACTGGCCTTTTACAGACTATTCAAGAACTAATACTATAAAAATGAATATACTGCATAATATCACAAGCAGCGCTAATGTAATCAAGGAACACACAGACTTCCTAGGTGCGAGTTCATTTTCTACCTTCTGAGTTATTACTAGTACGATTTACCTCTCTCCTCTGCAGTCCTCCTTCTGGGAAGCCTTATCTCTCCCCGTTGTTGCGAGCCTGTCCTTTTGCATGCTAATGCAATATTCTCTTCTAACCTGACGATTACAGATTACCAAATGTCGCTGGCTCCCTTTCTCCCCTAATGTAATTCCAGTGAGCAGGGAACCCACCGTTTGTCTTAAACAGGCCTAAGCATTTTTCATAGGAAATTCAATTAAACTATTTCCTAGTCTAAGTGTCTGTTCAGTTTCTTACCTTTCAGCAGGAATGAAGTTTTCCTTCCTGTGAAAATACTTAAAAGCAAGCAATTGAAGGCAGCGGGGAGAGGGGGAGCGGGTGGGGGCGGGAGGGGGTGAACCATGCTGTTTGGCACAGTCAGCTAATTGTTTCAGCCTTTGTTTTTCTGTTCCCCTTGAAGATGAGCTGTATTTTAATTACCGCGTGAAAGATTTGTCTTGATTAGATGGCTAGGAGGTGTCAGTGCTTCTGCGGGAGAGGAAAATGCGTGGAGCAGGGGAAGGAGGCAGGAAAAGTGGGTGCATTTTGGAAACCGGCAAAGCTTCTTCCACTCTCCCTGCTCCCTGGTCCCCGCACACCCCACTTCTGTTCAGAGTTTGTTTCAGGTACAAAAGGAGTCTTTCGAGGTTGGATGATGCAGGGGTCTGAAATAGAGTCCTCTTTGCTTGGAATGAGGAATATAAGGGGGAAAACTTTGCTGAATTGTGCCTTGAAAGGAATTAGGCTTAATGCCACGAGGAATAACTGCTATGCAGCTTTGCCCAGGCTTTCTGCTCTACTTTCCAAAACTGAAAAAAAAAATGGCACAGTTTGCTAGCCATGTCTAGGTCCTGGGCAGGTGGTGTGGGTATAAAGATAAATAAGGCTAAAGGTCCTACACTCCCATTGCTCAGAGTTGGTGGAGGAGAAGAATACAAGGGTGGGTACCTGGCTGCATGGCCGATGCCCATGTAGAACATGGAAGGTGCTCCCGGAGCACGGAATGGGATGCCCACGGTCACCAGCTGGGGCATGAGTTGGCAAGGCTTCCTGGAGAAGCCCTGTGTAGTGTTGAGGGATGGAAGAGGGGGGAAAGGATCAACAGGTGTAACTAGGATAAGAACTGAAAGCTGTTCACGGCGTTGATCCGTTCAGGGGTCACTGGTACCATTAGTGAGTGAGGTTCAAGGAAACCGTAGGGGTAGAAGCCAGGTTTCCCAGCATGGAGGGCTGAAAGGGCAGCAAAGGAAATACTTTGGATTTTTCTTTTCTTTACTTATGAAGGAGAAGAAGAGAAAGATTCCTAACTAGAGCATTTCAGTCTAAGCTTGCATGTAAAGCCATCTGAAAAGTTGGTAGCTAGATATCTCAAGCCCCAAAGTATTGCTATTAAAGAAAAACAAGACTCCATTTGGTTTGCATTTTTCAAATAGCTAACACAGTTAAATGCAATCAAAAGACTGTTGCTCGATTTCCAATTTCTCGTTGCCTCTGTAACATCGCCCTTAAAGGGGAAGATTCCTCACAGGGAATCTATGAAATTATCTTCCTTATACTCTGGGTGGTTTTTTTTTTGAATTTTTAAAATAGCAGAGATAAAGGACCTAGTTTAGCTTAACACTGGTTTAAAATAAGCACATGCACTTTAAATTAGTTCAGCTTCACATAACGGCTAGAGAAGCAGTGGATGTTTAACCTAAGGTTACATATAGTTGTAGAAATAGTCCTTTTGTTTTTTAGAATCACAAAACAGGCATGACTCATTCATTTACAAATAATAATTTCCAATTTCTTTGAAAATAAGTCAGTTTGAGACCCATGAACACTGTACTTTTAGTTTATTCCTTTTCTTTTTATTAAACTGCGTAACATTTTCAGTACTCTCAATGAAACGACTTTACAGATGTTGGTTGTGTTCAGAGCATAAGCATAGCTATCCCATCCCTGTCCCCATCCTCACAAGACTGAGAAAAGGCCATCAGACCTGGATGTCTCTGTGTGGGAGAATCAGCCTGTTGCTGGACACTGAGCTCAGGTGGATTCTGGGATAAGTAAATGTGTTCCCTTTGGAGTTAAAGCTTCTGATGTGTGGGATTACTTCCAACAAGTTGAAATGAGGTAAGAGTGTAAGGGAAGTGTTAAAAATGAAAGTAAAAAAAGAACATTGCCAATTCTGGAAAAATTTGCATCATAAAATAGCATCTTTTTTATTATAGAAGGCATAATTTTCCCTATCACTGCCACTAGAAATTGTTTTACTTAAAGCAAGCAATTATTGAATGCCTGATGAATATGTGCTCTACATATGGCACCTTCGTTCAAGTTTAGGTTGGATGACCCTTCCTTCCTTCCTTCCTTCCTTCCTTCCTTCCTTCTTTCCTTCCTCCCTCCCTTCCTTCCTTCCTTCCTTCCTCCCTCCCTCCCTCCCTCCCTCCCTCCCTCCCTTCCTTCCTTCCTTCCTTCCTTCCTTCCTTCTTTCCCTCCCTTCCTTCCTCCCTTCTTTTCCTCCCTCCCTTCCCCCTCTTTCTTTCTTTCTTTCTTTCTTTCTTTCTTTCTTTCTTTCTTCTTTTTCTCCTTCTTTTTCTTTCAACAGGGACATTTTGAAGTCCTGAAAGATCAATAAATGTTGAGGCTTAATTTGATGGGATGTGGAAATACTGTAATAAGTCTGGTTGGATTGTTTCTAGGTAGGAAGTATACATTTTTCTTTAAAAATATAAAAATTGGGACTTGTTATGGTGTCATGCTCCTGTAATCCCAGCTACTTAGGAGGATGAGGCAGGAGGATTGCAAGTTCAAGGCCAGCCTTGGCAATTTAGTGGGACCCTGTCTCAAAATAAAATTTAAAAAGAACTGGTGCTGTAGCTCAGTGGGTGAGCACTTGTCCACCATGCCTGCAGCCCTGGGTTTAATCTCCAGTACTCCAAGAAAAAAAAAGTTGCTAAAAAATCAAAATTGGTGGGGAATTTTCCTTCAAACCTGGAAATGAATGTCAGGAATCTTTGTACAATATTTTAGTAGCTCCGTGGTTCTTCCTTGTATCTGATTCGGGAGGATATTGTGGAAGCAAATATCAGGTTTGATTACAGGAAATAAACACATACACAGAAGAAAGCTGCAATTCCTCCAGACTCTAGGCGTTAATGCCCAATTTTTAAAGTGAGGAAGTTCAAGTCAGGAAGCAAATACATGGACCGAGGAAGATTTACATGGGCAATTTTTTCCCTTTGCTATGAAGCTTCTTGAACTTAAAACAACAAAGTCACTGAGGACACTTGCTCAGGTTTGCCTTTACACCTGGTGACAATGACTTGTAAAATTTATAATAAGAGGAATGTCATATTGTTGAAAACCAGCGAAGCGTTGAGCTGCTTCTCTTCAGAATGCCTAGGATTTTCTTAGGTTTGGGGGGGAAATGGGAAGTTTTCCTGGGAGGAAACATGAATTGTGTATAAACTAGGTAAAGACAGTCTTATCGCTTCGCAGAAGAAGGACCAAAACATTTTTGTTGAAAGTCTAGAAGAGGCAGTTTGGAACTCCTAGTAAAGGGACAGATTTTAATCTGTTATCCAGCGTAGTAAAAGATGTTTAAAGCTATGCCATGCATCTAATATTAGCATCTGCTCCCTGAGCTTGCCTTCTTCCTGGATGTTATTCAACAAAGCATAAAAGAGTTCTAGTACAATTTATCTTGTTGTGTGTGGGGGAACAGCCTTATGAACCACTGACTTAAATTTACAGCAATTTTTTTTTTTTTTACAAAAGACAGTGGCTTGAAAGAATCTTAAAAAGTTAATGCAGTTAACATCCCTGTCAGTCAATTTATGATACTCCCTCAAAGAAAAGCAGTTTTACAGAAATGATATTTTTCATAGGTCTGAAAAGGCCTGTCTTAACTTTAATTTCAATTTTAACATGAGCTATGTGGACATATGGAGTATCAGAAGCATCTGTTAAATCAAGTCGTGGGCATTGCTAGGGTTTATGTGTGTGTAAATATGCAGGAGTACAGAATTTTCATAGCTTATACTAGGGAAAGGTCACAGAAGGACACTTGTGCCTCCTAAGCTTCAGAAATGTGATAATTTTAGGCAATTGAATTTTAGATTAATTGCATATTGACAAAATAGATTGATCTTAGGTATATGGAATTGTAATGACTATAAATAACACATCCTTAGACATTTTAATTGGATTATTAGTATAGAATAGTATGACAAAGAGAAATGAGTTCATTGTTTATTTTGTGTGTGTGAGGTTCTGGTAGGGCAGAATGGGGCTCACATTACCTGTGCCCACAAGTGAAATCAACCCTAGTAAACATGGTGTTAAGTAAGTGGGATTTTTTAAGGCAATGAATATTTAGGATTTCATTTTTTAAATTTTTGTCAGTGTACTGTAATTATACATCATGGCGAGATTCAAAGTGATACATGCAGATATGCACACGACATATCTTGGTGTGTGACCGCATGTCCCTGCTCTAATTCAGCCAAGTTTCGATTAATCAGAAACCAGTTCTCCCAACTTGGAATTACCCAGGGCTGTCTGTGTTGCTGGTCATTTCACTTATTAGCATAATCCTCAAGCATATGGAAAGGAGTCAGGAGATAAAACTCAAATCAGCTTTGTTCCTTGCTAACAACTCTGGCAAACTGTTGACACTTCTGGCTAAAATGAAGTTTGGGTATTCTCTGTGGATTTTTATTATTTGTGCTGTCCTTGTCTCCACAGATAATCAACAGTTCACTGCATAATACATAGCAGATGCAACCTGGCTCCTTCTTTTGAATGAGTAATCAGAGGTAATGCAAATTAACGCCTTCACCTCAGGGAAAAAAATAACTTTAGAATTCACCCAGTTTAGTAAACACAAGAAGTAATCTTAATCATAGGGTTTTCATGATAAAGGATTCACAGAAAAAGTAAGGCACCTCTTTCCTTCTTTTTCAGTAGAAAATATACATTCTAATTATCTTCGATATCAACTAAAGGAGATAATTCAAGATGGCTTGATCTTACGTTTAAATAAAACAAGATAAAAAAACAACATATGTAAAAATAACTCATGTTAATTTTCTTTTCCCTTCTTGCCCCCCCCCAACAGCTGTGCTGATAATTAATATTGAGGAATTAATATTGTTGGGAATTTAAAACTGGTAATTAAAAATCTTTATTTTATTTTCTTATTTCTAACAGCACATACTCATTGCACATACCCAAGCTACCCTACAGCAGAATATTAACAGAGATAAAAAAGTCTTGATTTTAAAAATTTTGTTTATTTGTATTTTTTGAAACCTTCCTCAGATGGAATTAGACTGTTCATATTATTTTATAAACTTCTGTTTTCCTTTTTCTCTCCCTTCCTCCTTCTCTCCCTCTTTCCCTTTTTTTTTTTTTTTTGTGGTACTGGAGATTGAACCCAGAGGCATTCTACCTTTGAGCTATACCTCCAGCACTTTTAATTTTTTTGTTTTGAAACAGGGTCTTGCTAGATTGCTGAGAATCTCGCTAAGTTGCTGAGGCTGGTCTTGAACCTGTGATCCTCTGTCTCAGCCTCCAATAACTGGGATTACAGGCATGCACCAACACACCTGGCTATCTTTCTTTTTGGTTAACATATTATGTTATTAAATATTCTTCTATAATATTAGTTTTAAATGGTACATAGCCTTTCACACCAATATACTAGAATTTATTTATTCAGTCTCCTAAAGCTGGACATTTAGTTGGTTCTAGTTTTTCACCACTATAAACAAATACAGGTTAACATCCTTATATCTAAATCTTTGCATAAATTTTGATTTTTCTTCTAGGACAAATTCCTACTTTGAAAATCACTGAGTCCAAGAGTATATTCACATTTACAAGGCTTCTGAAAGGTATTTTCAAATTATTGTCCAGAAAGGTTCTACCCATTGATGATTGTGTTTGTGAGTTTAAAGACAGGCATAAGTCCTAGGGCATGGTTTCAAGAATATACTATATGGCCTGTTGTTTGAACTTAATAAGAAAAACACAAACCTGTTATTGGGTGCTCTGGCCGATGCTTGCTTGCTCCGTAGTCCTGCCACGGATGGTTGCTGCTTTAAGCAGCTGTACCGGGCAGCTTCCTGATCTTCTTGCACGATACCGACATGAAGTCTGATATAACAATTTGGAGAGAATTTAATAATTGGGGGGTCGGGGAGGAGAGAGTGATGACAAATTCTCCTGCCTTATGTACTCAAGGCCTTTCTTATATAGAGGTTCAAACAAAGCAAACACAAAGAAGATCACAAGACCAGGGAGTGGCAAGGTGAATGTTTCAGGGAGAATAGGAGGTCATCAATGTCCATCTTTTGGTCCCATCTGGTCCAAGGAAGCTTGTCTGCGTGTGGACAATTTCCACTTAGCATGTACTGTGTACATGGTTAAGCCAGTCCAAAATGGTGACCTCATTGCATGATCTAAGATGGCCCCCAACAACCTGTCTGTGGACACAGCCTTGCTGTCCGTGGTACTGAGTGATGTTAGACTCTTCCCTCAGAATCTCACTTAGCATTTTGACGCCTTTAGAATGTGCTTGGTTTTCTTCTGGAGCTTGGTGGAGTTTGGTGTTAGGAGAGCTCTGTCTCCCTTTGGAAATGAGCTACTCTGTGTTCGTAACCTATTCTCTACTTGTCCACCCCCTCAAGGTGAGGAGTTTCTTTCCATTTCCTTGAAATTATGAGATCATTGTATAGGGGAGGAATGCAAGACCCTGCACCTGCTGTGGTTTGAATGTATGTAGCTTCCCCTAATTTGTATGTTGGAGCCCAAGATCCATTGTGATAGTATTAAGACATGGTCTATAGGAGGTGATTAAATCATGAGGACTCCACCCTCATGAATGGGATTTGTGCCCTTATGAAAGGGCTTGAGGGTACTAGTGAGGACTGTTAGTCTTTCCACCTCTTCTGCCTGTGAGGACACAGCCAGAAGGCACCATCCTGGAAGTAGGAAGCATCTCTCACTGAATGTGCTGGTGCCTTGACCTGGACTTCCAGTTTCTAGAACTCCAGAATAACTTTCTGTTCTTATAAGTTACTTGGTCTCAGGTGTTTTGACATAGCAGTCAGAATGGACTAAGACAGTGGCCAGACAATTATTTTGAAGCCCAGAGGCTTGTGGGAGCTGTGCTGTAGGGGCATTCAGAGAGAAATGAGTGCTGGAAGTTGTGCGGGTATGGTTTTAACTACTGCAAAAACTTGTCCTGGTGGTCCAGGAATCCCCATTTAGCTGCCCAGGGGGAGCCCTTTTATTAGCACAGTTGCCCTTTGAGCAGAGAGAAATTTCCACTACATGTGGGGGAGCTGTAAAGTGTAGAAAATATTCAAAATTCAACATCAACTATATTCTGGATACATAAAAGCATTTGGTTTAATCAATAACACTAATAGATACCAGAGGCATCATCCCAGATGCAGAGATACCAGCTGAAAGCCCTGTTCAAAGATCTGTTTTCTTCTCTTTCTACAACCCCCATTAACTGTCTGGCTTCTAGGTATGCATTCCAAGGGTAAAACAGACCACTGTCAATCCCATGAGACTCTGAAATTGCTATTTTAAGGTGTTTTGTTCTTAGGATCTCTCTATATTCATCCACCCCTATTCCTCCTTGTCACAGAATGAGAAAAAAACGTATGCCCTATACAACTCCCAAAAGGGTTTTCATTCAATACTTGTTTTAGGCTGTAGGATGAAAGTATATTAGAGAGCTATGTTATGGACCCAAACATTTCTCTTCTAGACCATATACTATATTTACAAATATAGACTTACAAATTACACATATAGTTTTCCAAAACAGACGAGTGGTTTGCCAACCTAATTAGGAAGGTAAAATAAATACATTCTAATACTTACCTCTTTGCCTTTATTCCTTCCAAATTCAATAATATGATTTAAAAATCTTTTCATCAACGTTAAAAGAAAAGGACTGTTTTCTATTTGACTCTATAGCTATAGTGGCCAATGTCTGGGATTTTTTTTTAGTCCTAATTTCAAAGATAGTTTTCTCCTTCTCCCTTGTATTGAATATAAAGTATTTTTTTCAGATCATTAATCAAACTTCTTGTTTCAGAAAATGCAATCACCTTATTTATGGTTAAATACTGCTCATGCTCCCCTTTCACAATCCTTCCCTCTTCACCTGGAGAATGCACTGAGTGTTCCCTGTTTCTCTGGAGTAGAGAGGCTTAGGCAGTCACCCCAAAACAATAATACTTGGATTCATAGAGATGAGCACGTTAATATAAAATTATTTTAAGATTTCGAGTTCTGTTTTCCTGAGCTTTGGTGGTGCATTACAAATCCAGGTGAACGAAATGAAGAGAAGACAACACACATGTGCCCTAAATGGGAGCTATTGTCAATAACGGGGTGTGTTGGTTTTCTGCTCATGCCCATCAGCCTCTGGACTCGGTGGCAAGTCATGTGTGAAGGATGCTCTCCAGCCCCAGAGCTGCCCATGGGGATCATTGTAAAGCAGTCTGCCAGAAGGAATGTGTGAGCAAATGACAAACGGTACCTGACTCCAGGGGAAAATAGACTTTGGGAAGCTTTTAATGCCAAGCTTTATAATGTTTAGGATGAAATACTGCATCAGATTTCTCATGAGGATGGAAACGACCTCAGATCAGTTTAACAAAGCATTTTCCAGCAGAAGAGAACATGCTTGAATAGAGAAAGAAAATAACCTAGTACTTAAAGCTTAAAGAGGGCTTCCTTTTCTACCTATTGCCAGGCTCTCCCTACTCTTTCATCCTGACTCCCATTCTGTAACTCACAGTCATGCTCACTTAAAAAATATCCCTCTATGGATTTTCTAAGTTGGTCCTGAAAGCAAATATTCTGCCCCATTGAACTCAAAAGTACCTTTATGATTGTCAGTCCATGTATCCAATATACATATTCTGTTCAGAAAACCTCGGCACCATACTTATGTCTAATCCATCATTAATTCCTAGCTTTCCTTTCTTTTAAAGTTTATCTTGATTAAAAGGTGGTGGAATAGAGGAAGGCAGCATGTTTTGGTTACTCGGACACTTGGAACTCAATCGATGGGAAGACCACTTCTTGGCAAGAGAAGAAGAGCAGTCAGAACTCAACAGAGGAAAGACAGTCAAACGTAGTTGAATCAGAAGCAGCACAAACAGCAGAGGACTGAAAAGAGCTCCATGGGTCCCATCTGGTGAGCAGAGAGCTGAGGCAGGAGCCATCTTGGTGAGCCCATGCTGGAGCTGGTGGCTGCCAGAATGCTGTGGCTCTCTCCTGCTGAGCCACTGATTGCAGAGAACCAACATGGAAAAGCAATCACATTTTAATCTCCAGATTAAAAAATATCAAGATCATGAATCTCCAGACCACCCATCCAAACTGCCCAGTGATTTCCTGTGACTGGCTGCAGTGGAACTCATGGGGACCAAGAAACTATAGACTCTTCCTGTAGGGACATGAGTGGCTACAACCAGCCTCATCAAGACCCATGGGTTTGCAAACCATCCCAGTGGGAGCCTGTGGGGCTAAAGGAACTCATGTGGCAATGACTAAACTTGTGGGGTCTGTGAATTTGCAGACCATCCCTGTGGGTGTGGGGGCGGGGCCTCTAGTCAGATATAGCAGAAACATGAATTGGAAGACAGTCCCTAGAGACAATTTGGTGGGAGTTAGAATCAGCAGTCTCAGCCAACTGTGTCTCAGGTTGGGAAGGCTATAATTTCTCACTTGGAAGAGTTTGGGTACGAAGAGCACTGCAGCTGGTAGCCACAAGGCCACACATGATCATAGCTGCTGGAACAGCAGTGGTTTCCCTGGGGATAAATACCTCAGCCACCCATACTCCAGGATTGTAACAGTACAATCTCTCCCCCAGCAGAGTCTGGGCCCTGAGAGCAGGGAGGCCAGGAATGGCAGGGTTTCATGTGACTGCAGCTGCCAGAACAATGGCGATGTCCCATGACAATTTAACTCAGACAGCCGGGCCGCAGGCTGGGAATACTACAATCTCTAACCTGGTGGAGATTGGGCCTGGCGATCATAGAGGCCAGCGGCTGACAGTGAAAACATGATCACAACCAGCAGAACAGCGGTGGTGTCCTGGGGGCGTTAAAGCTCAGCCAGCTGGGCCACAGGCTCAGAAAGTCACAATCTCTGGCCCCGCAGAGTTTGGGCCCTGGCGATCACGCAAGCTGAAGGATAGTGGCCACCAGGGTTTCACCTGATCTCAACCAGCTAAGCAGTGGTGATATCCCTGGGTCATTAAAGCCCAACCAGCCAGGTTGAAGGCTTGAAATGTTATAATCTCTAGTCCTGTTCAGTTTGGGCCCAGACAGCCTGAGGCCTGCACTGGGGAAGTACTATGTCCTATTAAAGAGGTTCTGGGGGACTAACTAAAAATTTTGATTATATGAGACAAATTCATTGAGGCAAATATATAGCCTCAGCACAGGACTTATTATAAAGGGACAACAAATAGACCAAGGACTCCCACACAAAGAGGAAGAGGATACCAACACAGCAGAGATACAAACATATGATTTCTGAAAATGAGAATGAAGACCGACAAGGAAACAACAAACTCCCACAACTCCACAACAATGGAGATCATCACTGCAGAGCTCCATAGACGTTGGCCTCATATGGACTGAACCCCAGAATCTCCCAGAAAAACTGTGAACAATTAAATCTTCCTTCCTCTAAGTTGTATGCTCAGGATTGCTGGGATAGATACAACAGTGAGAATGTTGACTAAGATACATGGAAATTGAATGATACACTTTTGAGTGAGGACTGGATCATAGAATAAATAAGGGGAGAATAAAAAATTGCTAGAATTAAATGAAAATAGAGGTTCAACATCAAAACCTATGGGACACTTTGAAGATTTTTTAAGAGGAAAATGTATTGCATTAAGTGCCCATATAAGAAAACAGAAAGTCACCAAATAAGTAGCCCTATGACATACCTCAAGGCCCTTGAAAACAGGAACAGACTAATCTCAAAATGCCCATATAAGAAAAACAAGAAGTCACTGAATAAACAACCTAATGACACACCTCAAGGCCTTCGAAAACAGGAACAGGCAAATCCAAGTAGAAGGCAGGAAATCATTAAAATCAGAGCAGAAATCAACGAAATAGAGAACAACAATAACAAAACAATAAAAATGATGGTTCTTTGAAAAGATAAACAAGATCGATAAACCCTTAGCCAATGTAACCTAAAGAAAGAGAGAATCATCCCAAGTTACTAAAATAAGAAATGAAAATGGATACATAACCACAGACAGTGGGAAAATTCAGAGAATCGTCAGAAACTAGATTGAAAATTTATACTCCAATCAAATGGAAAACATAGAAGAAATAGACAAATTTTTAGATACATACAACATACCTACATTGAACCAAGAGAAAACAGAAAACTTAAACTAACCAATAGCAAGAAAAAAGATTGAAACAGCAATAAAGAGATTTCCATTAAAGAAAAGCCCAGGTCCAGATGAATTCCCAGCCAAATATTATAAACCTTTATAGAAAATCTAAACCCAATACTTCTCAAACTAATCCATGAAGTAGAAAGTGGTGGAATTCTCCCAAAACTCATTCTATGAAGCCACTATCACCTTAATACCAAAACTAAATAAAAATATCTCAAGAAAAGAAATTTAAAGACCAATATCCTTGATGAACATAGATGCAAAAATTCTAAACAAAATCCTAGCGATATGCATTCAAAACCATATCGAGAAAACTATACACCATGATCAAATTGGTTTCATTTGAGGGATGCAAGGCTGGTTTAACATACTCAAATCAATAGGTGTAATTCACCACATAAATAGAACTAAGGACAAAATCCACATGATTATCTCAATAGATGCTGAAAAAGCATTTGACAAAATGTAATACCCATTCATGTTAAAAACACTGCAGAAAATGGGAACAGAAAGAACTTACCTGAACATCATACAGGTAATTTACAATAAACTCAAAGACAACATCACATTTAATGGGGAAAAACTGTAAGAATTCCCTTTAAAATCAGGAGGAAGACAAGGATGCCCACTATCACCGCTCCTTTTCAATATATTACTTAAAACTCTATCCAAGAGCCGGGCATGGTGGCGCACCCTTGTAATCCCAGTACTTGGGAGGCTGAGATAGTAGGATCTGGGTTCGTGGCCAGCCTCAGCTACTTAGTGGGGCCCTCCACAACTTAGTGAGACCCTGTTTCAAAATAAAGAATAAAAAATAGCCTGGAGGTAGAACGCCCCTGGGTTCAATCCCTAGTACTGCAAAAAAAAACAAAAAAAAAAAACAAAAAAAACCCTCTATCCAGATTGAAAAGGCAAGATAAGGAAATCAATACAAATAGGAACACAAGACCTGAAATTATCTCAATTTGCAAATGACATGATCCTATACTTAGAAGACCCAAAGAAACTCAACCAAAACACGTCTAGAGCTAATTAATAAATTCATCCAAGTAGCAGAATACAAAATCAATCTACAAAAAAGCATTAGCTTTTCTGTACACCAACCATGAATCCACTGAAAAAGAAATCTGGAAAAAAATTCCATTTACAATAACCTAAAAAAATGCCTAGCAATAAGTCTAGCCAAGGAAGTAAAAATAGTCTACAATGAAAATTAAAACACTAATGAGAGAAACTGAAGAAGATCTTAGAAGATGGAAGACCTTCCATGTTTCTGGATAGGTAGAATAAATATTATCAAAATGACCATTCTACCAAAAGTGATCTACAGATTCAGTGCAGTCCCTATTAAAACACCAATGTTGTTCTTCACAGAGTTAGAAAGCAGTCCTAAATTTCATATGGAAAAACAAAAGATCCAGAGTATCCAAAAAATTCTCAGCAATAAGAACCATGTAGGAGGCATCCCTGACTTCAAATAATACTACAGAACCATAGTAATAAAAACAGCATGGTATTGGCACAAAAACAGACACATAGACCAATGGAACAGAATAGAAGATACAGAAACAAATCCACACACTTATAGTCAATTGATTTCTGACAAAGTTGCCAAAAGCATATTCTGGAGAAAGGGCAGCCTTTTCAGCAAATGGTGTTGGGAAAACTGTTTATCAATTTGTAGAAAAATGTAATTAAACCCCAAGTTCTCACCCTGCACAAGAGTCAAATCAAGATGGATCAAAGACCTGGAAATTAGAACAGAGACTTTGATCTTACTAGAGGAGGGCATAGGACCAACATACAACATACAGATACTGGTATAAACTTCCTCAGCAAGACCCTCAAAGCTCAGGAATTTAAAACAAGAATTAATAAATGGTAGCAAATTAAACAGTTTCTGTTCAGCAAAGGAAACTATCAAGAGTCTACAGAGCGAGCCAATAGAATGGGAGATCTTTGCCAGCTACTTCTCTGATAGAAGACTAATATCTAGAATATACAAAAAACTTAAAAGACCAAACACCAAAAAAAAAACCCAATTGAGAAATAGGCAATTTAACTAAATAGATGCTTCACAAAAGAAGAAATACAAGTGGCCAATAAACATATGAAAAAATGTTCAACATCGTTAGCAACCAGGAAGATGCAAATCAAAACTATACTGAGATTGCATCTAACCCAACTTAGAATGGCAATCATCAAGAAATCAAACAACAATAAATGCTGGCGAGGATGTGGGGAAATAGGAACTCTTCTACACTCTTGGTGGGATTGCAAATTAGTGCTGTTGCTGCTGCTGCTATGGAGATTCCTCAGAAAACTGGGAATGGATCCACCATATGATCCAGCTATACCACTCCTGGGTATCTTTCCAAAGGATTGATGTCAGAATATTATAGTGATACATGCATATCTATGTTTATAGTAACAAAATTCACAATAGCCAAATTATGGAACCAACCTGGGTGTCCATCAACAGATGAATGGATTACAAAATTATAGGATATACACACAATGGAATTCTACTCAGCAATAAATAACAAAATGGTGTCATTTGCAGGAAAATGGCTGGACCTGGAGAACATGATGTTAAGTGAGATTAGCCAGTCACAGAAAGTGAAGGGTCATATGTTTTTTCTCATATGTGGAATCTAGGGACTAATTGGGATACAAGAGGGACTTTAGATAATGGAAGAGGAACCCCAGTGGAGTGATGGATCAGGTCTAGGGCAGGGTGGTAGAGGGAGAGGGGGAGGGAGAATTAATGAAGGAGGCACCTCCATGTACATATGTGAGACTAGCAATGCCAATCTCAATATCATGTATGGGAAAGAGGAGGGAGTGGGGAGGAAGCTGGGGGAAGCTCACCAAGTGCTAAGTGCACATATATCTCTATTGCTCTAAACTGCATTATGATGTGAGACTAAAATGCACAATAAGTTATATTAAAAAAGAAAAAATAAAGTATATCTCATCTTCATCCCATTTTCTTTGTTCTCATCATCACTGTCTTAGCCAAGATCATGTCCTGCCTGGATTAATGCTATTATTTTCTTTCTACTTTTATAGATTGATGGAAAGAGAAAGGATGAGATAGATGTAAGAGGTATTTTCAAGGTAAAGTTCATATGACCTGGAGTACAATACAGAGATGGATGAAGGCATCAATGAGAATTATAAAGTATTGGCCCCCCTTTAAGAGTCTGCGTGATTGCATTTGGATGGCCATCTGTCAGGATGTGGAAAAGAACCTGCTTTTGATGGCTAATAGCACTATCCTACATTTTAGTTGCTTAATTTTGTTTAATTCCTTAATTTAATCAAAGACTGTGATTCTAAGGCTCTCCCCATTATTGTGGCCTGCTGTGACATCTGTTGGTAATGACCTCCTGTGGCATTCTTCTTTACTTTGACACGAAATCTTATGCAAAATTAAGTAGAACTAGTTGTATTTAAAGTAATTTATAATGACCAATTCTATAATTTTTTGTTTTGTGGTACTGGGGATGGAACCCAGGGGCATTCTACCTCCGAGTTACACCCCCCAGCCCTATTTTTTATTCTTTATTTTGAAACAGGGTATCACTAAGTTGTGGAGGGCTTCACTAAGTAGCTGAGGCTGACCGCGAACCTGCGATCCTCCTGTCTCAGCTTCCTGAGTACTGGGATTACAAGCGTGCGCCACCACGCCCGGCTCCAATTCTATAAATTTTTGACTTGCCTTTTTAGGAGATAAATGATTATCTCCCCAATCTATCTCTTTATCTACTTCCTAATCATATCATCTATTTCAGAATTGAGATCTTTTCATGTCTTTCTTTTGGTAATGTCTCATGGATTGTCATGATAAAGGGAACAGAGTAATAATAAGTATTATTGGTTAGGTTTTCAATAATGAGGTGACATTGAGGGTTCATTATTTAATTATTTTTTCTTTTTTAAAATAAGTTACATCGGTACATAAGTGGACTTAATGTTATTTTCCCCTGTTTGGGATTTTCTGTTGACATGTAGAGAAGAACCTTTTTGATAAATTCAATGATCTGGGCATGGTGGCACACGCTTGTAATCCCAGTACTTGGGAGGCTGAAATGGGAGGATTGCAGGTTCATGGCCAGCCTCAGCTACTGAATGAGGCCCTCCGCAACTTAGTGAGACCCTATTTCAAAAATAAAGAATAAAAAATAGGGCTGGGGGTGTAGCTTGGAGGTAGAATGCCCCTGGGTTCAATCCCCAGTACCGCAAAAAAAAAAAAAAAATGTGGCTAGAGAAGAAAGAAAAGTCATGTCTCAGTTCTTCTTTAAGGGTATACCAGAATCCATCTTCTCTGGTTATTTATGTGGCTGAGTTTGATGATCCTGAAATTAGACAGATTAGGTTTCCTTGGCTTCAATCAACTTTTATATGATGAGTATGTTTTCATAATAGCTCAGTTTGAAGAAAACATGACTGAGAAAGTCAGCTGATTTTAGTGCCTCACTGTACAAAGCTGCCCTTTTAGAAAAGTCAGTCATTTTTATAGTTTACTTTTTCCATTGTGAAAGTTGTACATGCTCATTACAAATAATTTAAAAATATAAAATAGGAGGAAGGAGTGAAAAATTTTGCCTCTGTTCTTGCCATCTCAAGATAATTTCAGTCTTTAATTTGGTATTTATCTAGCCTCTTTAAAAAACATATACATATATAAATATGTATGTATAAATATGTATGTACATATAAATATGTATGTGAGACTCTTATTTTTATTTTGAAACACCTTAGTGACCCCATATATATATATATATATATATATATATACACATATATATATATACATATATATACACATCTATGTATATATATATGTGGGGCTGTTATAATTGTCAAAATAATTTTAGTATGATTTTTAAATTTATTTTTAAAGCAACATTTATTTATTTATTTATTTATTTATTTTGGAGGTACTGGGGATTGAACCCAGGGCATTCTACCTCCAAGCTACACCCCCAGCCCTATTTTTTATTCTTTATTTTGAAACAGGGTTTCACTAAGTAGCTGAGGCTGGCCACGAACCTGGATCCTCCTGTCTTAGCTTCCCAAGTACTGGGATTACAAGTGTGCACCACTACGCCCAGCTTAAAGCAACTTTTATCTTTCTTTCTTCATGCCCTTCCTTCCTTCCTTCCTTCCTTCCTTCCTTCCTTCCTTCCTTCCTTCCTTCCTTCTTTCTTTCTTTTTTGCAGTACTGGGGATTGAACCCAAGGCCCTGTGCTCTACTACTGAGCTACATCTGCGGCCCTTAAGCAACTTTTAAACGGCTTCATAATACTGTGTTTAATTGCTACCATGTAACTTCTACAAAAAATAACTTATTTATTGGACATTGAGGTGATATTCAAGTATTCATTATCTTAGGTAATGCTATAATGAGCACCTTTGAGCTCTTCCAGTAATTAGCATTAAATTTTTTAGGATAGATAATGCAAAGCAAATGTTTTTAATGCTCAAAGTTTTGCTAAATTAATTATAAAAATTTCTTTAGTGTTTGAATGTCTCTTTGATTTCACCCTATCAGTGCAGAATCTTTTTAATTAAAAAGATACTAAAAATAAAGGATACTAATTTTATAGGCAAAGATTTCATTTAATTTAGTTTTATAAATAATTTCTAGTGAGGCTGAAAATTTTCCAGGGCTCCTTCTTATTCTCTTATTGAGTGTCCTCGTTTGTGAATTATTTGTGTGACCTTTGGCTACTTATCTATTGTAATCTCAGCATTTTATTCTTTTACAGAATTGATTTGGTAGACCCTTCAGACGTTGAACATTAATTTTTGCTACATCTATTCTGAATTTCCCCGTTGTTTCCCTTTTCATTTTTATTGACATGCTATATTGTAAACTTTCATATAACAAAATCATAATTCTTTAAATTTCTTGCTAATTAAAAAAATTCCAGTTTCAGCTTAGGAATTTTTCCTACCTAAACACTGCCCTTTACTCCTCCCCCTGCAACAGAGGGTTTTAAAAAAGAGTGCAAATGTTAATTAACATTTCAAATGTTAACACTGGAAAATGTTAATTAACCTTTTTATAGGAAACAAGAATTTGGGGGTAATTTCTTGGGAAAATATTTATCCTTATTTTGTTATATGATTAAAGTTAAACAATCCAGAAAAAAGACTTGTGATTTAACTTGTTATTTCCTCTACTGAGCCCAGGATTCATAATATAAAGAAAATTCCTTTAGAGCAGTGATTCTTAACCTAAGACAACTTGTCCAACGTCTACTACATAGAAACTAGGGATGGTGCTGAACATGTTCTATGTAGTAGATACCAATGCATACACACCCTGCAGCCCACCCAACTGGGACAATGAGAAACATCTCCAGGCACTGGGGCAACTTTAAGTAAATATAAACAGATTTAAATAAAATTATTATTAATATTTTAAAAATCAGATTCTTTGTTGGAGGATTTGCAGAGTCATGGGTATGACAATCTGTACTGTGACTCTTTCTAGAAGGCATAGAGACTAGCACCTTCTACCCTTATTTCACTTGAGAACCTATGGTTTTCTCATTGGGTATCTTGTAGAGCTGATGTAAAACCAGTGATTCCCATCCATGACTGCAGATTTGAATAAAAATGGTGGTGTAGATTGTAGATGGCACTTAAAATTTCCCAGTCTCTCCACCCTCCAGCTTCTGGGTAGGAGCACTGGCGCGTGTATGAAGCTCTGTAGGTGACTGACTCCGCAGGGCTAGGGAGGTGAGAAGCAGTGGAGTGGGTGTACAGTAACGGCACATGCTTTGGGAGGAGCCGGCTGAGCTCATGTACAACCGTGTTTCCAGACTTGTCGGTTGAAAAGGATCACCTGAGTTCTGGCTACAAATGAATTCCTAGGTTTTACTCTTGGAGATTCTGATTTGATCGGTGGGATGGGCTCCTGGAATACACATTTTCAGCAAGCCATTTGGGTGATGCTCATGCCAGGCGGGTCTGGGGAATGATCACTGTTCTGCAGTCTTCAATAGTAGTGCCATAGCCGGGCGTGGTGGCGCACACTTGTAATCCTAGTCATTGGGAGGTGGAGACCAGAGGATCCAGGTTCGCTGCCAGCCTCAGCTACTTAGTGAGGCCCTCCGCAACTTAGACCCTATTTCAAAATAAAGAATAAGAAATAGGGCTGGGGGTGTAGCTCGGAGGTAAAATGCCTCTAGGTTCAATCCCCAGTACCGCCAAAGAAAAAAAAAATAGTAGTGCCATGAAGGAGTTGGGTGTGGTGGCACAAGCCTATAATCCCAGTACTTGGGAGACTGAGACAAGAGGATCACAGGCTCCAGGCCAGCCTCAGCAATTTAGTGAGGCCCTCAGCAACTTAGTTAGACCCTGTTTCAAAATAAAAATAAAATAGGGATACCTTTTTTACCTATTTTAGGGATACCTATACCTCAGAGGTAGAATACCCCTGGGTTCAATCCCCAGTACCAAAAAAAAAAAAAGAAAAGTCCTTGGCAGGCCCTCAGATGTATATACGTGTATTATTTATATAGACACATATATTTATACATGCATATATATTTAGCCATCTTATACTTTTATATTTTATTATATATCTATATATTTACAAATAAGATTTATCCATAAAGGCTTTCAAACTGTTCAACAGTTTCGTTTTTATTTCTTTTTTCTTTTCTCTACCCCCAGGAGATTACTGGCTGCAAAGAAGTTTTAGAAATTAAATTCATGGCTGATCTTGAGTATTGAAAGGAAAATAACAGGGTGGGGGAGAGAAAGAGAGAGAACCATTGTCCCTCCTACAATCTTGTTTAATGAGGATCAGAAGCCTGTATTGTGTGAGAGAGACCTGACTTATGATCAAGCCTTTCATTCCTGCCCCGAGTCAGAAGCCAGGCTCAGTGCCCTGTGGACCCCGTGGCTTGTAAATCTGCTGAGTCTAGAGGTGAACTTCAAATTGGGCCAAATCTTGAGGCAGTTATTACTACACCAATGCTAAAATGTTGTATTAATCCTGTTGATGCTTTTTATCTGATTTTCTCCTAGACTTTTAAAGCCCAACTCGGCAATTATTTTAAGGAGAGGTCAAACAAGCAAGCTGAAGCTACAAAAGATTATTGCTGTTTTGGTTAAAGCTACTAGGAGCTGTTATCAGCTAAGTGGTAGGTTTGACTCTAAGTGAAGCAAAGAGTCAGAAAACATTTATTATCCAGGCAACTCCCTTCAAGGAATAACAGTTATCTTCTTATTGTATGGGGATCAGGAACTTGCTTACTGTGCCTGCTCTGACGGAAGGAGGATCTCCGAAGGGGTCTTCTAGATAGGGAATTCTGATAATGTTCATCCAACCATTAGCTATCAGAGTTCTCTGTGTCTGACCCTTTTCTAGGCAATGAGTGTGTAACAATGAAAGGCTTGGTGACCTGCTATGAGATAGAATATAATAAGCATGTCTCAGAGGTGCCTGTTATTTATGGCTATACCCCAAATCCCTGCCATGTTCCATACTATGACACCCTACCCTTCATATGCAAAACTTTTCATATGCATTTATCCGAAGGCTGGCTAGAATACAAGATGCTAGTAGCATAGTCCCACAGATGAGAGGGATGGTATTAGTTAGCTTTCCATCACTATGACAAAATACCTCAGATAATTAACTTATAAAGAGAAAAGGTTTATTTTGGCTCACAGTTTGAGAGTTCCAGTTCATGACCGATTTTCCCATCACTTTGGCAGGAGTGCGTGGTAGAGCAAACTCTCTTACATCATGAGCCAGGTAGCAAAGAGAAAGGGGAAGGGGCCTGGATCCCACAGTCTCTTTGGAAGAGACATCTCCAAGGACCTAAAGACCTCCCACTAGGCTCCACCTCTTAAAGGTTCCACCACTTTCCAGTAGCACCACCCTGAGGACCAAGCCTTTAAGGTCTTTGGGGAACCTTCAACATCCCAACTACATAGCAAAGGCTGTATCTTTCTTCAGGAGCTTGAGACTCAGAAGCTGAGGCATTGACCCTGTCATCCCCTGAGGCAAAGAAGAAAGGTGACACTGAGGCTTCAATTTCTCATGGCTTCTATGTTCCCTCGTGTCCTTAGGTGCCGGGAGGCCCTCTGCTTCCTTAAAGTAAGCCACATACAGCTTGTCAAACTTCAGGGCATCTCTGCTTTTCACTGAGAAGGTGGGATACCAAGCAGAAAGTGAGCAGATACCAAGTTGTGTTAAGTGCTGGGATGGAAGAGATACTGGATACTATAGGAGGATGTGGGGGACACCTGGTCAGGACTGGGGCAGGAAGGGAAGGATTCCTGGAGGAGATGATATTGAGTCAGGGCAGAGGACCTGGGAACAGGAGGGATTAAAAAAGGCCATGTATCACCTTCTGAGAGGTGGGGGGAGGTGAGCAGGGAGGTGAGAGACCAGTGGGCACCAGGAGATCAGGGCCTACCAGCCCGCAAGATAATTCAAATTAAGGATTGAAATTGGGCAAAAGGCATTGGTCCCACAAGACCCAGTTCTGACCAACCATCAAAGAGAAGATGGGGAACCCCCCAAAAGGTTTAAAAGCCCATCTCCCAAGCACTTCAGTGGTTACTCTCTTTCAGGGACACCTCTCTCCCTGTGTGGGGAGAGCTGTTTCTGTCTTCTATCTTTCCTTGACTTAAAATAAACTTTCGTATTTCTATACTCTTTATTAGTCCTTAGACTTCATTCATTGAAATCCACTGGAAAAGAACCTGGTAAGAGGAGACACCCCTGTATCAATAACTAAGATGAGAACGGAAGGATGAGGGAGAGTTAGCTGGGCATAGAGGGCTGGAAAAGAATTAGGGAACAGCATAGGTAAAGGCCTGTGGATGAGAGGAGGCATCACAGTCTCAAGGAATCTTGAGAAATTCAGAAAGACAGCAGAGATGGTGAGAATTAAAATTGATGAGACTGGAGAGGGAGAGAGACCATGAAAGGCCTAGTAAACTTATTAAGGAGCTGGGACCATATCTTCAGAGAAATGGAGAGTGATAGAAAGATGGAAAGTAAAGGACTTAAATATGATTTGCTTTTAAGAAGGGTTGCTCTGACTGCAGCTGGGAGAAACTGATTTGAAGCAGAAAGACCCATTGGGAGGGAGTTGGTGATGGAGGTATGAACTAGGGAGTGGCATTGGGTGGAGAGATGTGGATGGTCTCAAGGCTAGCACTGCCAGAGCCTGGTTGTTCCTTAGAGTGGGGACAAGGGTGACAAGAGAATTAAGAATGGACTGTAGGTTTCTAACTTGGAGTATTTTTACTAAGGCAGGTCTAAAGTGTGACCTGGGGATTTAGCAAGGTGATGTTAGAGAGAGCAATTTTATTGGCATGCTGGGATGGGAAACCAGAGTATAGAGGGTTGAGGTATTGAGGAAAGCAGAGACCTTGAGGGGAAGATTGGCTGTGAAGAAAAGGGAGGACATTGGGGTGGGCAGGGGGATGAGAACATAAGTACAGAAGAGCAGCAGTGAGTTATTAAAAATTCCATGAGCCCAGCCCTGAGAACGCTCAAGCCTGGGGACTGTGAAACTGGGGGACAAAGGGTTAAGTTCCCCAGAAGCACACAGGAAGAATTGGGGAACTCAAACAGTTTCCAGGAGGAGGTAATGTTGAGTTGGGGTTAAGAAGATTTGTTCAATAGCAGGTTGGTCAGCTTTCTGTTACTGTAACAAAATACCTGAGGCAAATCAACTTATAAAGGGGAAAGGTTTATTTTGGATCCCACTTTTGGAGGTTTCACTCCATGGTAGGGTAGAAGCATTGCTTTTGGAGCATGTGGTGAGGTGGCACATCATGGCAGGAGCATGTGGTAGACAAAATTGTTCATCTCAGGGCTGGGATTTAAAACAGAGAGAGAGAAAGAGACCAGCACCCCACGGTAACCTGCAAGGGCCCGCCTCCAATAACCTAAAACCTCCCACTAGGCCCCGCCTCTTAAAGTTTCTACCACATTTCAAATCATGACAAGCTGAGGATCAAGCCTTTAACACATGGGTTTTTGGGGGACACTCCAGGCCCAAAGTATAGCCAAGGAAGAATGGGAAGAAGAGGGGAAGATGAGAGAGAGAGAGAGAGAGACAGAGACAGAGACAGAGAGACAGAGAGAGAGCGAGCGTGAGTGAGCACTGGCCTGTGAAAGGACTTTGAGGAGGGGGAGTGGTGTGCCCAGAGTGTAGGATGCAAGGAAACCAGGGCAGATAAGTTGCTCTGAACACTTATATTCACCATGTCCTGTCTGCAAGGGTTTTAGCCATGCACTGAAAAATGACTAGAAAGGGCTTGCAAAGATGCAGGCTGTTATGAATAAGAGAGTAGTTTTCCTTAATATTTGATCGGTTTTGGGCCCTGAGAAAAGTTCTGTGCATGTACAATGCATTTTCCCCCTCTTTTACCTGTCCCCAGTCCAACACCCCTGCCTGTGGGTGGAAAGATCTATACAATTTGTGCCCAAGTTGTATAGATCTTTGGGGCTGGATGCCACACTGATTTATTATTTAGGTTAGGTACCTAACACTTCGTGTAGAACCTTGCCCTCACCAGTGTCGGAGAGCGGAATTTTTTTTTGAGGCTGTAGCCAATTTACAGTAATTAATGTGCTAAGGACAGCAGCTGTAGCAGTCATTAATTCCTTAATCTAGGAGTGGAGGGAGAAATGGATTAGTTAGAGATAAATATAGCTTATGGCATTTTCTCCCGAGGACAAACCCTTTAAAAACTGCGTTCCTGCTGTGGCATGGGAGTGGTAGGAAGATGAGAGCCTTTTCCGTTTTTTTCCTTGGGGAATTATTCTTGCAGAAAGGGAGGAGTGGGGTGGGGAGGAGAAGTGGGGTTCATTTAAGAGGAGAGAAAAAGGCTGAGCCTGGATCCCATGGACGCTTTTGCTTTTCAGGACCCCGAGACTTCTGGGTGAAGATTCACCATTTGAGCTTCTATGAGTATTTCAGGTCCACATCACATCTCTGCCAAGCCGAGGGAGGAGAAAAAAAAATAATAAAAACCGCAACAAACAAGCCAGATTCTCCTCTGTGGAGCGAGCCATTTGTTTTAAAATGAGATGAGAGGTTGCTCAAAGATGTTAATGGAAATCTTTGCAAACACAGGCTTAGAGTGTCTTCAATCCAGAGAGTCACTCAGCCATAAATATGTGTGGGTTATTTAGAGGCTTCCAAAGGTTACTTGAAAATTGCCTATTTTTCCACGAAGAAGTGAGCTGTTTATTGCTTCAAAAGCGTGCCTCAGAGTGAATGCTTTTCTTCATCTGAGAAGGGAAAAAAAGTACTGAAATAGATGAAATGCTGGGAAAAGGTTTGATTGGCGAGCAGGGAGGTGCCTGGAGTAGATTTTTAGGATGGCTGCAGGAAGGATGCTTCCTAAGAGCCTCGGAAGGGAGGACAGAGCAGGCGAGATTACCCTCATGTGGCACGGGCAAGCCTTAAGTGTCTTACAGGGTCAGACAGAAGGTCACCG
Source organism: Glis glis (assembly GCA_004027185.1). Lineage (NCBI taxonomy): Eukaryota > Metazoa > Chordata > Mammalia > Rodentia > Gliridae > Glis > Glis glis. The sequence goes on along the minus strand of PVJS01011274.1, from coordinate 3,409 downwards.
GCTGCGGGGCAGGGAAGGGGCCTTTGGGGGAAGTTGAGTTTCTATAACAGAGACCCCTGGGTGCTGCAGAACAGTGTTCTATGAGCGTGCTCGCTACTACCAGGTAAAGAGAGCTTTGCAAAGCTTTTGATGGAAACTCATTAACTCACGGCTGTCCCTACTGCATGGTCATAAAGCAGTGGGACCCTGTTTTAGTCTTTGGGGAGACCCAGAATATTTTCTGGCCATTTGGACAGATTTATACAGGATCCCAATAACACAGAGGCCAGGGTTTTGTAGTTTATATATATATATATATATATATATATATATATTTTTTTTTTTTTTTTTTTTTTTTTTTTTTTTTTTTTTTTTTTTTGTGGACTGCTGGGATGGCTGGTCATAATTGGAACTGAATTTATGTCAAAACAAGGTGGGACCCAGCTCCTATGGAGTGTCATTGTCCTTCCTGTGCATGTGGCAAGGGGAGTGTGGAGGTGCAGCTTTGCATGAGATCCTTTGTGTGGGGACATTAAAGGGGGTTGGGAGGTGACATTTGCTGAGGACCTACGATACGCGGTATTGTGCTAGGCATTTTTTTTCTGGAGTATTTTAATGAAAACTCAAAATAATTCTCATTTTTGCATATGAGTGATTTCCACAAAGTTGGAAGAAAGACTCAGATGGACAATAATGTTGTGTGTCTTTCCGCTGTGGTCCTCACAGCACCACGGCTGAGCGTTGCCGGACTCGCCCATCCCCTGTGCTGGCTTTGGAGTGGGGAAGGTCGGAGGAGGCATCTGGCTGAATGCTGCCTGCCGCCTCTGTGATGCATCGAAGCATTTACAGCCGTGCTCATTGTCCCCTCATCCCTCTTCCAACCCTTCTCAGTGGGCTGCAGAAATCATGGTCCCCGCCCTTGACGTGAATCAAGACAACAACTTTTTCCTTCTCCTCTCCCAAAGTCCTGAGACCAAATGGAAATCACCTAGTGTTATTATTTGCACACTAACGGAAAAATGTATGACTTTTTGTAAAAGATATAGACAAATTTGTTGTCTGCTGAGAACTGAAGGTAAGAAATAAGCCAAGTTATTGGTGACATTTCCCATGGGTTCTGCTCCAGCGAGGATGAATCATTCATTGGATATTCATGGCGACAACCACCACCAACCCTGCCTCTTTGAGAGACTGAGAAATAATAATAATAATAATAATAATAAATCAGTTGTCGGTGGCACTGCAGCAAGAGGAAATAATAAAACAAATTAATTTTGAATTTGTACAGTGCCTGAGCCCTCCTTTGATATGGCTTAGATTCGTGAGTCTTATTCACTCTGATGTGTTGAACTTTTGGAGGATACACCTGCTTAGGAAGGCTGGTTTCAGGCCCTGTGTTTTTATCAAAAAAATTTTTCCCCCAAAGCCTGCCTCAATTTGTCAGGCTTTATGCATAGCAGTTTGTTTACAACCCCATTTAATAAGGTTGGGCATTTAAAATTTGGCCTGTTGTCACCATGTCAACCGGCAGTGTGGAATAGTACAATGCTAACAATATAAGGGTTTCATTGGAATTCAGTTTTGATCGTTAAAAGCAATGGAAGATAAACTGCTTAGCTGCTCCTCACAGCCACCTAAATTGGATGTCCAGCAGTGCAAAACTCCAAAATGCATCTTTAAACCTGTGAAAAGAAGCATTAGAGGCAGAATTTAGAATTTGTTTCAATTGAGTTGACAGTAATCCCAGACACAAGGAAGGGAGTGTCCTAGGCATTATTCATTTCTTTGAAAATTGATATGTTATGGCTAAAACCAGTCGATAGCTCTGTAAAGAAAAGCTCACATATTCATGAATTATCCTTGAGTTTTTGTTCTTTAATTTAAAATTGTTTGTTAAAGTCATGCTCAACTCTACCAGGATAGTTTTGACAGACTGACTTTGGCTACCTGGTAGAAATTTAATAAAATTAAATGTGAGTTATGAACACTTTTATATGTTAATAATAATTAATGATATTGATATGTGTGTAGTTAAAAAAATAATTTGTTTCTTACTTGATGTGTACAAATATTTTATAAATTTGCTACTGTTGTTTCTTTGCTAGAAGTTTCCTTTGTGATAAGAGAGAATTTTCAAGCTTTTTCCTGCTCAAAAGTCTACATTAGCTTGTTATATTCAAACTCTAGGAATATATCTAAATTTCTGAGCTGGTATTCAAGGCCTAGCTTGACAATGTCATCAACAGGATTCCTTGTAGGCAATCTTTCTTTCCTGTTACTTGTATGGAACCAGATTCTCCCAGCAAAGAAGGTCATTGTCTTCCATCTCTTATACCCATCTCTCTGATTCTGACACCAACTATGTGGGACCTCTTTCAATACCAAGTAGTTCTCTAGTTCTCTGATATCAATCAGTGTCTGAGAATCCAATCCAATCCAATCCAATCCAATCCAATCCAATCCAGTCCAGTCCAATCCAGTCCAGTCCAGTCCAATCCAATCCAATCCTATCCAATCCAATCCAATCCAATCCAATCCAATCCAATCCTAACACTAACTCCTGGAGTTAGTTCAGACCCCACAGCTGTAGGGGTCTGCCTCACAATACTGCCTCCACTTCAGAGGCCAGCAGAAAATCCCAGGGGCCACCTGTATTTCTGAGTGACCATCTATAAATTCAGGGATTCCCACACCTAGTTTTCCAGAGGGTTGATAATTTGCTAAAATGACTCAAGAAAGCACTTTATTATTTCCTTTTTAAAATCACTGATATACTGCAACACTTGAAAGAAATGAATAGCACAAGGTATGGTGGTAGGGTGTGAAGGATGCCCATGTCCTCTGGTATGGCTTGGATCTAGAAGGTTCCCCAAAGTTCATGTGTTAAAAACATGGTTCAGAGGGCTCAGAGGTGGGGCTTTGGGGCACAAAAGATGGCAGAATTAGAAATGTTCTCTGTCCTTATTTAGCACACAGTCTAGTCAAAGAGACAGATACTAATCAAGTAGTCACAGAAAATATGTGTATAACTAAAAACTATAACATGTGATAAGAAAGAAAAATGTATGATGCTATAAGGGTGTTTGACAGGAGCAATTACCCCGACTTGAAAGATGGTTACAAGTAAGTTAAATGAAGGCAGAGGCACCCGCATGTGCAGAGTTCCCATGGCAGGGTATTCATTTGAGGATCTATCAGAACATCGGTGGGACTGATACCCATAGAAATGTAATTTTATGAAGTAATACTGGCAAGAAAGTTATAGTAGGCAAAGTGATCTTCTTCTCCCTCCCCCCAATTTCAATTTCAGTGTCCTAACCCATGGGACCTGTGACTATGTTACCTTATATGACAAAAGGGACCTTGCAGAAGTGATTAAGAGTCTTGAGATAGGGAGATTTTCCTAGATTACATGACCGGGCCCAGTGTG